>JAKFHU010000480.1:0-21241 GCA_023783475.1 Daubentonia madagascariensis
TAAAAAGGAGAAGTTTGGAAACCCCCGAGAAAAAGGGAAAAGGGGGAGAAGGAAAAACGATGTTGGAAAAAACCCCCCCAGTGGGAAAAAAAACAACTGCATTTAAGAAAAAAGAGGGGTTGGAGTGGGCCCCCAAAAAAAACAAGGGGCCCCCCGGGAAATTTGGGCCCCAAAAAAATTGCCAGCAAAAACCCCAAAAAAGCCCCAAAAGAGGGCCCCCCCCCTGGGAAAAGTTTCTCCCCCTAGAGCCCTCAGAAAGGGGGCCCCTGGCCCCTGGGCCCAAAACCCCCCTTTTATTTTAGTTTTTTTAGCCCCCAAAAACTTTAACAAAATAAAATTTTTTTTTTTTTGGTTAAGCCACCCAGGGTTTTTTTTGGTAAAATTTTTTTGTTTTTTTGGGAAACCCCTTTTGGGAAAATTGAATTAACCTTGCCCTCCCCGGCTTCCCTTTTTAAAACCCCAAAATTTTTTTGGCAATTTTTTTCTTAGTGGATAATCCCCAAAAAAGGGGAAAAAAATGGGGAAGGGCCCCTTTAAAATTTTTCTGAAAAAAACCCGAAAGAAAGGGGAAAAGGGGGGCCCCAAAAAGGGGCAAGGGAGTACCCCCCCAAAAACAGGGAGAGCCCCTTTCCCGCTTTTTGGGGCTTTGGGGGTTTGCCTGCTTGGGGGATCTGGGCCTTTTTTCTGCTTTCCTTTTTGGGGTTTCCCCCCCCCCCCCCCCTCTCCCCGTTTCACAGCTTTCCCCTTTTTTTGGGGAGGGGGATAAACAAACCCACCCGTCCCCCTTCAAAGGTTTTTAAAGGGAGGGGGTAAAAAAACCCAAATTTTAAAATACCTAAAAGTCCCTTTTTTCCCCAGTACCTGGGGAATCTGTTATTTTGGTTTTCCCCTTTTGGGAAATTTGGGCCCCAAACAGGATTTTCCCCGGTAAAAATTTAGGGGGAGAAAAAGACCCCGCATTTGAATCCACACTCCCCCGCTCCCTTTTAAACCCAAACCCGCCCTTTTTTCTGTGGATGTTTTTCCCTTTTAAAACTTTTTTTTTATTTTTCCCGGATTGCCCCCCCTCCATACTAACAAAAAGGTAATGCCCTTTTTTGTTTAAAAAGGGCGGGGTTTTTTAAAAGTAGGGGAAAAACATGGAAATCCCGAAAATAGATAAAAATGCCCCCACATAAATTTTCATTTTTATGAAATAAAAACCCAAAGGGGATGTTATTGAAATGAAAAATTTTAAAAGGAAAAATTCCCCCAAAAAAAAGATGGGTTTTTTTGAATTTAGTTAAAAATTGATTTTTTTTAAAGGGGCCAATTTAAAAAAAATGGGGCCCTTTTTTCAAAGTGGGGGAAAAGGAAAGGGGGGAAAACCCAAAGTGGGAAATTTTTGGGATTTTTACAAGGCCCAAAGGGGCATTGGTGTGTCCCTCCTGTTTTCCCTAAAACTTATAGAAGCCCCCTGTAAAAATGGCTACCAAAAGGCTAAATCCCCAAAATAACCCAGAGGGTTTTGGGTTGCCCCCCTCTAAGGGGTATACATTAGTTTTGTTGTCTCCTTTGGAGAAACCCTGTAATCTTTTTTTTGGGTTTATTTGGAGAATTTCCTTAATAAGGTCCCTCTCACATATTTATATCCCCACAAGATGGGATTGGAACAAAATGAATGCCCCAGACATGAAAAAAAGCGAAGTTTTTGCCCTGCATAGATATGAAAACATACTTATTTATTCATAAAACAAGGCAAGCCTGGTGGGTGGTGTATATCTATTGGGCCCACACACACGATGGTTGGGTGTTGTATACATAAATTTTTTTGATTAACATAGTCAGAAAACGTCAGGAAAGAACCCCATGCACTGCCAATCAAGTGGGCGACCCTTATGGAGGGCAAAGTGACTGTGGTGTTGGTGGGAAGGTTTGGAAGATCCCTTTTTCTGACCTGAATTTTCTAAACCTTCCCTGAGTTTGTTGTATTCGAATAAAAGCAAATTCTTACAGTAATATTGTGAATAATGGAGGTTTTCTGTGAACTGAGAAAAACTGTCCATTGTTTTCTTTTGCACAAACTGCCCATGGCATTCAATCAAATTCCCACAAAGGTTTTCCCCATGGTTAATGTATGAAAAATTTAACATTACAAAACCCCTGGGATGGTGGGGGTTGTCCTTTGGTGAAAGGAAAAATTCACTTAACAAGAACAACCCTATTGCCAAGCCCAAGGACTTTCCCCTTTGGAGAGAAGCCTAGTTTGTTTTTGAATCCTAAGACCTTTGCATTTTGGAGGCTTCCCCCGAGAAGCTTTGGGAGAAACACCCTCCTTCCCTTAGTTTTTGTACAGCCGTTGGGGTGCCTCAACATGGTGTTTCCCCTGTTGTTTTTACTTTTTCCTAGCCCCCACACTCGCCCAGGACCCCACCCAGTTGGGTTTAAACCTACAGCAAGCCTCCCTGACCACAGCAACGGAGGGCCCCTGACCTGGGGCCCCCCCCTTTGAACTCTTGAAGAAGGACTACCCCTATGCCCCCAGTGGGTCCAGACCGGTCTCAGAGACCCCCATTATCGCCACATGGAGTCCCGTGGTTGGCTTTCCGCCCCCATGCAGCGGGGGTGGCTGGTCCCCCCCCCCACAAGGGGCCCAACAAAGGAGACAAAATCGAGTTTTTGTTTTTCCATGGGGCCCCCCATCCCTGAGGAATCTAAATTTTTTTTAAAACCCTTCCTGACCCCTCATTCTCCAAAGGTGGGCTCAAGTTTCATTGGGGAACGACTTGGGACTGGGAAATCATAAGACCTGAACCCCCACTGGGTTTGCAAGGTGTCACTAACTAAGCCTGCTTCTCTTGGTGGACTATGCCCCCCTCAGCCTTTTCCCCATCAGTCCACCCAGTGGAAATAAAAATTAAGTGGTGTTTAATCTCCAAAGGGACTATTGGTGATGCCACCTTTAAATGGAGGTTGAAATGTCTTGGGAAGCCTGTTGGTGGTTTTTCTATAGAGATTTCAATTTATTTGGGTTGATTCCCTAATTAGGGTAATTTTTCAGGGAATGTTTTATATGCTTATATGATTACTAGCAACTGTTGTATGAACCCACTTATAACCCTGTGTCAAGGCCCCCCTGTTTTTTTTGTACGTTGACCCCCCTTTACCTATAATTTTTAGTCCATTCAATATTCACAGCTTGGCCCCCTACGAGGGGATTGCACCTATTATCCCAATTATCCCCCATTTTACAGATGAGAAACACCCGTAGTCCAAAAAGAGAGTTAAGTAACTTTCCCCCCAAACCTGTCGAGGCAATCGTCCCCCACCCCTGCCCGGGCAGAAAATCCCTCCCTCATGTACCCATTGCTGTCATCAAACCCCACGATTTTCGCTGGGTTTTTTCTTTTCCTTTTTTTTTTTCTTGTCACCCCCCCTTTCTATTGCCGAATCCTTTCAACAATATAAGAAGTTAAAAAAAATATTATAACGAATTCCATGAATTTCACCTTTTACCTAGCTTTATTAATTTCACCCCAACCTCATGGCCAATCCTTGCCCTAGGCCCCTTCGTCCCTTCATATCCCCGCCCTCCCCTCCCCTGAAATTCAATTCCTGCAACGCAAAATTCCATATATACCATTAACAATGTAAATTTTCATTTTGTATTCTTCTAAAGAATAGTCCCCCCCCCCCCCCCCCCCCCCCCTTCCAAAAACATTACCCATAAAAACCATTTAAGGTCACCTAAAATAGTTTAACAGTAATGCCAATTAATCCCCCCTTTTAATAATCAATTGGAACTGTTTCCATGGGAATTCAGTTGTTCAATAATTTTTCCCCAGAATTTCTCTGTAATACATTAACACAAAAAATCAGTTTTGTTTGTTCTTTGAAATTGGGGGAATTCCCAAAAAAAGGTTTTTTCCAGGTTTTTACATTAATCCAAATTGCTTTGGAATTAGGTCCCTTAAGAACCCCTTTTATTTTTTAATCTAAGGGTTATTCCCCCCCCTCAATTTTTTTTTTTCTTTCTTGCATTTTTTTGTGTTTGTGTAAATTATGTTTTAGAAAAGAAAAAACTGGGGGGTTTCCACTTTGTTCCCTAAAGAGTTTTCACCACAGTATGGGTTTGTTTTCGGTGGCCCTGAAACGCACCTGGTTAATGGTTTTTTGTTTTGGTGGTATGGTTTTTTTACAATTTTCCTCTTGTTATCCCTAAGATTTTTCTATAAAATGGTAAAATTAATAATCCCTAGAGTGCAACAAGCCCCCCCAAGATCCAGGCCTTTTTTTCTTTTTAAGTTAGAAGACCTTTACTTGGGTGTTTGGAGACGCACGTGTGTTTCTAAGGTTTCACAGCAAAATTGGGTGGAAAGGTACAGATATGTTTCCCATAGACCCTCCTGTCCAAACCAAATGCCACAGCGTCCCCTTTTTCCTCCCACCGTCAAAAACCATCCTGCACCAGAGTGGGGTTACATTATGTGTAATAACCGATGACCCCCTGCACTCGAAACACCATCTTCCCCTCACCCAAAGGCCACCAGTCATTAGAAGGATTTCCACCTCCCTTGGTACGTCACATCCCCCTTGGGTTGGACAAAAATTTTTTAATGACAGTGTTTCCCCACCCATGGGTCGTAATCAATAACAGAGGTAAGCTTGTTCACTGCCCCTGAATACCTCCTGTGGCTCCACCCCTTCCAATCCCTCTCCCCCCCCCCTTCCCCCCCTTAACCCCCTTGGCCGACCCACCGATCCTTTGTTTTTACTGTTTTCCATACGTTTGTTTTGCCTTTTCCAGAAGTCCCCCCAGCCACTAAGGTTTTGTTTTTTGGAACTCAGATACCAGTAAGGTGAGCTTCTTTTCAGATTTGCGTTTTCCTTTCCCTTTAAGTAAATATTGCCATTTAAATGTTCCCTTCCTCCAAGGTGTCCCTTTTTCCATGGCCCCTTGTTTTAGTGGGTACCATAATCTTTGTTATCATTAAATAATTATTCCCATATCTGGATGTCCACAGTTTTTTGGATCCCCCCTTTTTTCACCTACATTAAGAACATGTTTGGTGTTGTTTTTCCACAATTTTGGGGGCAATTAAAATGAATAAGCTGCATAACATTTCGTGGGTAGAATTTTTCTGTGTGGACAACAAGTTTTTCAAGTTACCCTTTTGGAGAAATTTTTTCCCAGAAGAGTTGAAAACTGCTGGGGAGTTGTGTCACATGTAAGAAGTTTTAAATTTAATTTGAGGGGTGTGTTTGGTAAGAAAATGCCTAAGCCGTCCCAACCTTTTTCAAAGGATGGGCTGGTTACCCCATTGTTTGTGCCCACCCTTCCCCTACTTAGCAATGAATGGAGAGTTTCCCTGTTTTTTGCTCACACCAATCCTCCACCCAGTGTTTGTCCCCAGTGGTTGGTCTGGATTTTTTTGGGACATTCTAATAGGGGTGGTGGTATTGGTTTAAAAATCTACTTCATTTAATTGTTGTTTTTAATTTGCATTTCAGCCTCCTCTGGATGACCCTAATCTGGATGTTGAAAACATCTTTTTCACAAATCTCTTATTTTTGGCCATCTTGTAATATCTTCTTTGGTGGACGGTGTGTATGTCCCTGGTTAAGGGGTTCACGTTTTGGCCCTTTTGTTAATTAGTGTTTGTGTTTTTTTTTCCTTACTGTTGAGTTTTTTAAAGTTCTTTTGTAAACATTTTTTAGATAACCATCCCCTTGTATCCAATATGTCCTCTTGGCAAATAATTTTTTTTGTCCCAGTTCCTAGTGAACCTTGTAACCGTTTTCCTTTTCATTCTCTTCTTTGCCAGGTTTGGTTTCCCGTTTCCCACAGAGCAGAAAATGTTTAATTTTAAAATGGAGCCCCCCATTATCCAATGTTTTTTTTCTTTTATAGATTGTGTGGGCCTTTGGGTGTTGTTTTAAATCTAAAAAAGTCAAATTGAGAAAACCCAAAAGGTTCCCCCATTCCAGTTTTTTTTTTCCCTTAATGTTTATTTTTTTTTTCTAGGAGTTGTTTTTATTTTTACTAGTTTTTTTTAATATTTTAAAGAAATTTAGAATCTGTGCTTCCCTTCCCATTTTTAAATAACTAAATGTTTGGTGAAAAAATGGTTGTTATGCTAATGTCCCACCCCCCCACCCCGTTCTTTGTTCCAAGCACCCATTTTGTTTTGAAAAGACCCTATCTTTTTTCTCCAACTGTCATTTGACTTTGGACTTCCCCTTGCCAAAGAATCCCAGTCCCCCAAGCCCTTATATTTATGATGGGTGGGTCCCTATTTTTTTGGTCCCTCTCCCTGTTCACCTGTTGTCCATTGATCTGTTTTGGTCCCCCCACCCCCTATCTTTTTTGCCAATTGCCACCCTGCCCTTGAAATTACGGGTAGCCTTTTATAGTTAAAGTTCTTTTTTGCCCATTGGGTAATTGGTCGGTCCACTTCAAACCTTTTTTTTCCCTTTTTCCTCCTTCAAATCCGTATCCGCCTTGGCTGTGTCTCCCTTTGCCCTCCCTCCGTAATAACTTTAGGAATAGTCCAACACCCCCCCTGTTTGATAACCACAAATAACCTTGCCTGAAGGAATTTATTTGATTGGGCCATTGCCATTTTGAATCTTGTTGGGATCAAGTTTTTTTTGGGGGAAGAACTTGACATCCTTTTTGGACATCTTGCAAGTCCTTTCCCACTATTGTAGTGTTAAGCATGTGAGGAATCCTTCTGGTTTATTTAGGTGTTTTTTGTTCCTTTGATTTTTTATTTTTCATCAGACCTTATGTTTTCCCTCATATAGATCTTGTTTAAATTATTTTTGGGTTAGAGTTTTATTATTACCCTAAGCAATTTCATTTTTGGGGATGCTGGGTTCATAAATGGTAATTGTGTGTTTAAAATTTTCACACATTTCCCCACTTTGTTCACAACTTGCCTTGGGAAAAGCAAGTTTTGAACTTTTAAACATAATTAAACCCCTGTTATCCTGCAACCTGCCCTAATATCATTGGCTTATTAAAAGATCCCAGGACAGGGGTTTTTTTTTTGGGGGTTGTTGATTATTTTGGAATTTTTCCACATAAGACCCAATCATGTTTCATCCAGCTGAGAACAAAGACCTGGTGTTTTATTTTTTCCTTCCCGCTCCCAATCTTGTAAATCCTTTTTTTTCCTCTCCTTGTCCTTCTTTGCATAGCTGGGACCTTTTGGGTACGATTGTTTTGAAAAAGGGAAGGGGTTTGGTGAGGGGCGTCCCCCCATGCCCTGGGTCCTGAATCTCAGTGGGAAAAGCTTCCCAAAGTTTTTTTCAAACCACGGTAGGGTATGAAAAAAAACAAATGGTTAGCCTGTTGGAATTTTTTTACAGGAATATTCCCCCCCCCCCCCTTCAATCCTTTAGTTATGAGCCCAGCTTCCCTCCTATTTTCCTAGTTTACTGAGTGTTTTGTTATCCTAACATGGTGTGGTTGGGCTTTTTGTCCAAAATTCTCTTTTTTCTGCAATCTATTGCATGAAATGATCCAATTGTTGAGTTTTTTTCTTTTAGGCTGTAGATGTTGGTTCAGTTTTGTCCATTAATATGGAAATTTGTTTTGAAAGTGTTTGAACCAGACCCCTTGCCCCCGATACCTGTGAAATATAATTCAGCACTGTCATGGGTTTGTAATAATTTCTTTTTTTATACATGGTTTGGATTCACATTTTTTTTGCGTAAATATTTTTTGGGTTAACGAATTTATTTTGCATCCTGTGTACAGCAGGGAAAACCAATTGGTCCCCCCCCCCGTGATAGTCCCTTTCTTTTTCTTGTGGGAAAGTAATCCTTTGTCCCATTGGTTATTGGTATTAAGTGGAATTTGCCGGCCCCCCAAATAAGAAAATGAGTTAATGAAAAACAGTATCTGTTGGCTTCTATCTTCCAAAAAAGATTGGGTGGATAATGGTAATAATTTTCCCTCCCTTAAATGTTTGGGAAAAAGAAGTTCCAACCAGAACTGTAACTTCTGCACCCCCTGGTGGCGTGTCTGTTTCTTGGAAGGTTCTAATTTGCCAATTTTCCCCAATTTCTTTACCTAGATATTGTGCTTTATTCCAGATGGGGTCCCCTAATTTCCTTCTTCGTGGACTTTTTAGCAGATTGTGGTTCCTTTCAAAGAATTAAGGTATCCCTCCTTTTCATCTATGTTTATCAAATTTTTGTTGGCCCCATAGAAGTTTTTTTATGTTTAATAGTATTCCTTGAATTTTTTTCTTTAATATCTGGGGGATCCCTGTACTGATGGTTTCCTCCTTTTTCATTTTCTGCATGGTTGCCCCCCCCCAGGTCTTTTCCAATTTTCTGATGTTTATTAAACTTATGTCCCCCCCTCCCCCCTCTCCTTTTATTCTTGGTTAGCCCCTTGGCCTAGAAAGTTTTTATCATTTTTTATTTATCTTTTTTTTTTAAAAAGAGCCCAACCTTTTTTGGTTTTGTTTTTTTTTGTCTGTTAATTTATTGCTGTTTTCAAATTTGTTTGTTTGATTTTCTACTCTAACATTTTTTTATTTTTATTCCCCGCCTTTCCCTGCCTTTACTTATTGGAAAATTTGTCCTGCATCCTCTTTTCCTCTTAGTTTCCCCCAAGGAGGAACTTTTTAATGAAATGAAAAATTGGCTTCAGAAGCCCTACCTTCTTTCCTCCAAATTTTAATCCATTTAGTGGGGGCTATAAACTTGCAAAAACACCCTCTAAAAGCACTGCCTTTTTGGCCCTGCCAGTCCCCCACAAATTTTTGATAGTTTGTGGTGTTTTCCACTTTTTAATTTAATTAAGAAATATTTTTTAAATTTTCTCTGAAGAATTTTTTCCCCCTTCTTTGACCCATGTTGGGTTTTTTTTATTTAGAAGGGTGTGGTTTTATTTTAATCTCCCAGTCTTTTTGTTTGGGGATTTTGTTTTCTAGGCTGTCTTTTTCTGTATTACCCCCCCTGAATTTTCTAGTTTTAAATTCGATTGATGGGTCCCCTGAATAAGCAAAACACATTGTATGATTGTCTATTTCCCTTTAAAATTTTGTCCACAGGTTGGGTGTGTTTTATAATGTCCCCCCCCCAGAATTTGGTGGTCCTATCCTGCAAAATGAAAATGTTCGCCACTAGTTGGGATTGGCCCTTCAGAAGAATAGCTGGTTTCTGACCCCCCCTGGGTCCCATGTGGAAGTATGTACCTATAATGTCCCCTTGAAGTTCAACTGAATACACTTACTGATTATTTTTGTCTTGCTTAAGATCTGGGTCCCATTAGTTGGAATAGACGGTTTGTTGAAAGGGGGTCTCCCCAACCAAATAGTTGGATTCCCCCATCTATTTCCCTCCTTGGCAAGTTTTTTTTTGGCCCTCACCTCAATTTTTTGATATGCTCTGTTATAACAGCAATAATCCATTTAAGGGGATTGTGTTTTTTGTTTTCTTTCTATGTGTCATAATTAATGGAACCTCCCCCTTCATTATTATTGTAGTGCTTTTCCCTCCTCCTTTAACCCATTTAACCTTTCCCTTGCCTCTGAAGGTCGCCCCCCTCTGTCCACCAAATTTAATATTGCTTATTCTCCCCACGTTTTCTTTTCTAAAAGGTAGCAATGTTTTGTCTTTTTTTCCCCCTTTCCCGCAATATGTTTTTTACCTTTTAAATCTATGTGTAACTTTTATATTTAAAAGTGTTTGTTTCTTTATAGAACCAAGCATGGTAAGGTTAGGGAAGGGTTCACCTTGTTATGTTTTCCAATCCAACTTTTGACCCAATCTTCCTTGTGTCCTTTTGTTAATGGGTGCCTTTTAGACCATGAATATGTCCCAAAGTTTGAGTTATTGATGTATAGTTTTTTTTTTTGGGATTTAATAGTTGTGCCCCATATTTATTTTTACTTTTGTTTTCTATTAGTTTTGCCTCTTGTCCTTTTGGTTCCTGTTTTTGGCGTTTCTCCCTTTTTTCTGTCTGTTGTGGGTTTAATTGAGCAGTTTTATGAATTTTCCATTTTTCCTTGTTTTCCCTCTAAGCCCATTAATCCGTTTTGTTTTTTTAACTTTTTTTAGTGGTTGCCCCTGGGAAGTTGCAAGGTAAACATTTATCCTTAATCCACGTTTTCCACTTTCCCCAAAATAACACTATCCAACTTACATGGGTTAGTGTGGAAGGGTACGTTTTCAAAAAATGCGACAAACTTAAATTCCTAAAATTTTCCCCTCCCTCCCCAAGTAATCCCTGTCTCTTTTGCAGTCCCGCCCTCCATTTCAACTCCAGATATAATAATCGTGACCAATAATTGGGAAATACCATTGGCTGCTTTGGTTTATTATATTTTGAACAGATTGTGTTGCTTCTGTCCCAGAATCAATTACAAAAATTAAGAAACATAAGGGTTTTTTATTTCCACCTTCACTTATTCCTTCTTCCAGGGCACCCCTTATCTCCTTTAATTAGTAAGATTACAAGTTTCTAATTCCTATATAATTTGTTTCTTTTACCCTCTTAAAAGAAGTTTTCTTTTAACATTTCCTGCAAGGGCCCGGGTCCCCCCCTAGTGGGGAAAAACAAGGTTTCTCAATTTGTTTGTGTTGTTGTCTACTGAGGAAGGTCTTTTATTTCCTCCCTTCGTCTTTGAAGGGAAATACTTTTTTTAGGGGACAAACAAAATTTTTAGGGTTGGTGGCTGTGTTTCTCCTCGCACTTTTTAAATATTTCAAAGTTCCCTGGTTTTTTCCCTTTTTTGCTTGCCGGTATTTTCCCGTTAGAGAAAGTTTGGGGTGTATTCTTATCTGTTGCCTCCTCCATAGGTTTAAAGATTAATTTTTTTGTCCTCTGGCTTCCTTTTCAAGGATTTTTTTTCTTTTTAATCTTTTGATTTTTTTTTTATAAGTTTTTTTTTTTGGAATAGGATATGCCCTAGGTTGGTAAGTTTTTTTGGCATTTATCCTTTTGCCTGTGGTGCTTCTCTGAGCTTCTGGGGATCCGGTGGGGTTGTTTGTGTAAACTTCCTGACACATTAATTTTGGGGAAAAATTCTCCCCAGTCCCATTTTGTTTTTTCCACATATTTTCTTCTTTTTTTTCCTTTCCCTTTCTTTCCTCCTTTCCTTTGGGTAAGTCCTCCCCCTTTACATATTATAACCCTTTTTGGGTAGTTGTTCCCCCACTATAGTTTTTTGGGAGAGTCCCCCCTGACCCTGGCCCTATTTTTTTTTTTCAGTCCTTTTTTTTTGCTGTGTTTTCTTTTTGCCAGTTTTTTGGGGGAAAGTATTGTTTCTATGTGAGATACCCTCAAACCTTTTCTTTTTTCCTCCCTCAGACCTAACCCATCCCCCTACTAATGACCGCTTTCCCCTCAAAGGCCAATTTTCTTCCTTTTTTTTTTCCTGTTTTTACAGTGGTTTTTTTATTGGGATCTGTTCTAGCATTTCTTTTGTTTTGGTTTTTCTTAAATTTCCCCCCATCCTCCCTTCCCTGCTTACATTGGCCCCAATAGGTTTTTCCTTGCCATGCTTTGCCCTACTTATTCAATCCCATTAGAGCCCCCTCGTATATTTTATAATAGTTGTGTGTATTTTTTATAGAATTTTCCTGGTCTAATGAATTTTCAAACAGCTCCACTGGTCATGCCCTGAGCCTGGTTTTTTCCTGATGCCCCTTTTCTCCTGGGTCCCCCTTTTTTCCAGAACCCCTGTGTTTTTTTATTTTCCCAAATTGCCCTTTTTAGTATTGTGCGCTTTTGTCACTTTTTGTTATTCAAGCTTGGGGTATGGTTGTTCCTGGGGTAAAAGCCAATGTGCCCTGTTAAAATCGGCCCCTTCGCAGTGATTGTTGGTTGTAAGGTGTTTGGGGTGGAGGGGATTGTCCAGTCTACAGCCCTGTGAATCTGTCCCCCCCCCCTCAGTCCCCCCCCTCATTATATTGAGCGTTGTTTGGCCCTCCCCCCTCTTGGATTGTGAAAACTTTCACCACCATTCCCCTTTCCTTGGAATCCCCCCCTGCCTCCCCTCCCTGTTATGTGGGCACAGGAAGGCCTAGAGTTGGGGCCTGGAAGTTTTTGGGTTATTTCCCCCTCTCCCCTCAGGTCAGTTAGGCTTTCAAGAAATCACAACAAACCCAACTAATTTTAAAGGCCCCCAGTAAAAAATAGTTTTGTTTTGTTTCTCTTCAGCAGTTATCAAGCTTGTTTAGAATAACAGAAAATGTTCCCTTGGGTGGTCTTCCAAGGTGTTCCCCATTTCCCCTCCCTGTGGTTTGGAAACATTGGAGAGAATTTTTTTTTCTTCTTCTCCAATATTCAACTGTGAAAAAAATCAAGGTCAAGCTGTCTTGGAGGGTTAAAACTTTTTATAGAAAGGTGTGTGGTGGGACTCCCCCCCCCCTGAACTTGGGTCCCCCCCCCCCCCCCTCCTTGGAGTTTTTTCACTCTTAGGGTTTTATCCCACAACTGAACTTCCCACCATCAGCACGCCCAAATTATTTATCAATTATACAACCAGTTTAGGTGTTTTTTTTTGCCCTCTTCCCCCATCCCTTGCCCTTCCCCCCCATGGAGAAATTGTTTCTTCCTTGTGGAGTTGTTTGTGGAATTCTCCTGGTAGTCCTCCTGCCCCCTGGTCCCCCCCCCCCTCTTCTCACCTCTCCTTTTGGGGGTAAGTTTTGTTTGCCCCCTGTGTGACCTCCCTCCTTTCCCTCTTATGGATTACTTTAAAGAAGAGTTGTTTTGCCTTTTTTTAAGTGTGTTTCACTTTTCCCTACCCTGTTGTTTTAGGATGCAGTGGTGGGGACCCTTTACCCAAGGATTTAATGATATGCCTGGATTGGGAAACTGGAAGTCCCCCCTTTCCAGGCTTATTATTATTATGTTTTTAGCAAAGAAACACTTTCATTGGGTTGGGTGTGTCCCACTTATTTCCCCCTCCCGTCCCACCCCCCCCATTATTAACAAATTTACTTAATCTGTTCCCCCTTGTATTTCCACAGTAATCTAGAATGCCATTTCCTTGAAAAGAATGTGCCCCCTGAGAAATAGAAAAACACCTGGTCTCCTAATGTGCCATGGTGCCAAAGGGCCTTGAAAAGGGAAATGTGTTTTTTCAGCAGCACAATCCCCTAGAAAAACTTTCCCCAAGTCCCCCCTTTACCTTACCCCACCCTATTTTTAAGGTTTTTTAGGGGAAGTCCTTTCCCCTTTCATAGTAAATTTAATTAGTAAACCCATCCCCTTTGCTAAAAGTGCTTTACAAATTAGGCCAAGGGTGCTGGGGGGGTTTTTAATTGGCCCTTTGTTAATGAACTAATTTTTATTCTTCTCAACAACCCCCATGTACCAGTTTGGTACTCCATATTGTTACCACATAGAAAATGGAGAAACCAGGCCCCCCCCCCCCAGAAATGGATGAAATCACTTGCCCCCTAAAGTCCCCCCACCAACGGGTTTTTATTGCCAGAAGAGAACAGTCCCCCTATCTTGGGTGAGTCCCTTTGCCCCCTTAATGGACTCTCCCCGCGTTATATCCTCAACACACTTTTGTGAAAAAGTGTGGCCCTCTTTCTCCCCTGGACCCTGACCCTTTCACTCAGGATCCCTCAGGAAATAGTGCGGGCGTCCCAAACTGCAATTCCCTCCTTTTAATTCTTTTGGGGGTTTTTTGTTTTTTCTGCCCATACAGCCCCTCTTCCTCCAACATTTTCGTGTTTCCTCCCCAAGGTTTGTTCCCCCCACCTTCAAAATAAATTTAAGAATTAATGGCCCTTTCTGTCAGGCCCCCTAAGTCAGTGTGCCCCAAGCCTTATGAGTTGTGGACAAAACAATGGCTTTTTCCCATCGCCTGGGAACCCCTTTGGGCCTTCTAGAAATGAACAGATTTACTCAACCCTTTTTTTTTGAAGCTAGAAGGAACCCCACAAAACAATGCCTTCCAGAAAGGGCCCCCACCTCGCAACTCACGTTTTTAGGTACTATTTGTTAGTTTCTACCCTTTTTACACACTATAACTTCCCCTCCACCACCCATCCTACCCCCTCCACCTCTAAAAAACCAAAAGTTTTCACACCTCCCAAAGTAGTTTTTTTAGTGAGTTTTGGAGCCTTTGTTCCTAACTAGGGCCCCCTGGGGGCTGGTGGCTACAGCCACAATTCTTTCTTTGTTTAACATGCCAGACCTGGAATATACCCTTTTTTGTAAACCTACCAGCAAAAAAAATGTATGTCCACTTCTGTCCTAGGATTCCCCTCCATCTGTAAAAAAAAGGGAAACCTAAACAAAAAAATTATTATACAACCGTTTCCACGAACCAACCCCTCAAAAGTTCACTGGGAACGGGCGCCAACCTCTCCTGCCTTCCCAGAAATTGTGGAGGTTAGGAGGGAGTAGGGGTGGCCTGTGGTCCACCCCTCCAACCTTTTTTTGTGCCCCCAGGGTGAACCAAGTGTTTTCCCAATTTGAAGAAAATAATTTCCACGGACCCCAGGGGCCAAGGGTTGGAGGGGGAAGGCGAGCTCCCCGGCCAGGTGATGCAAGTGATGGGAGCAAGAAAAATGGAAAAAAGCTTCCCTCCCCCTGTGCCCCGCTGGCTTCTGTGCGCCTCTGGGCCTGTGCAAAGCTTGGCAATCCCAAGGGGGTTGGGGAACTGGGTAGGGGTAGGGAAAGTGGAAGAGTGGGAACAAGAAGGCAGTTTTTGTTTCACCCAGAGGCCCAGCTGTTCCCCCCCCTGATTTGCCAGGGGCCCCTATAACAGAAAGAAAAAAATAATGTGGGGGCCTTTATTCCCTTGTTTTCAAAAATGAACATCAAGGAATTTCCAAGATCGCCTCAGAGATTACAAACCCAAGTGGGGGCCCCTTCGTAAATGCAGGCCCCTGGTATGGACTGGGACCCGCCCACAGGTAAAGATTTCCTCTGGTCGCAGGCCCCCCCTGTTGGGTGGCAAAATGAGGGCCCCTCCACAGGGACACTTGTGGGACCCATGCCAAACACTTTTGTTTGTAAAAAAACAGTAAAATAATGTTGGTTTTAATAAAATGAGAACCCCCCTGACTGACCTAAGGCCTGGATTGTAATACGCTGCCACCTATCGTTTTAGTTTTGTGGCATCACCTAACTCTGAAAACTGTGAAAATACCTCCATAAAGAAGTAATAGTAGGAAATAAAACATTGGAATGTCCAAGGGGAAAAATTCTCAGGTGGTGGGTCCTGGAAAAAGACAACCATGGCAAATAATGGGCCTACAGCCACAGTGGATTTCCACATTCAGGGTGGGGAGGGAGGCCGGTGGTTGGGAAGTATAGCGTGAAACAACCCACCCTTAATTAGAATCATTAGTCCCCCCCCCTAACAAACCATGGGAAAAGGTAAAACCCCCGAAACGTCCTTCTTTGGGGCCTATTTCAGATGCGAGACGGTAGGGCAACGTTTGTGGTCAGAGAAGGTTGAGACAAACATGGAGAAAACATTGGCCTTTAGCTTTTTATTTTTATTTTTTTTTTGAAAAATAACACCAATCCACAAGGAAAAAACATTTGAAAGAGAAATTTCCGCGGAAAATGGAAAATGGGGCCGACACAAGACCTGACCATTTTCCCTTCAGGAGGGCCCCTGCAAGCATAATGGAAAGCTTCTAGTGGACCACTCCTTTCCTCTTTCCCTGTTGCAGAGAAAGTTGACCACCCCATTGGGCGGGCCCATCATTAACCCCTTAATAATCCCCTGGAGGGCAGAACGAAAGGTTTCCTGGGGGTTTTTTTGTGCCCCCCCAACCAGGTCCCAGTGGTTTTTTCCGCACCGGGTTCGCAAATTTCTCAGAGCCCTATCCGACTCAGGACACCAAGTGGAATGGAATCCACCATCTGAACACACCTCCAACGGCACCATTTTCACTTCCTCAGCCTGCATGGGGGGAAATGTGCCCTTCAGGGTTGGTTTTTTTTTTCCCCTCCGTTGTTCCTGGGTACGAGGGGAGTTTTGTATATTGGGTGTGGGACTCCTCAGCCATTTTTCCTCCCTCTTGCCAACATTTTTATAGGTAAAATCCCCCTAGGGCCCATTTCCCCCCCCATAAATTAATACGGCCTTTTTTCCCCACCACTGGGTTGGGTGTAACTTGGGGGTCCCCCCCTCCCTGCTTCCTTATGCCTTGGCCCCACTATTTTTTTACCCTGCTATGCATCTAGGCTTAGGCCCTTTGGAAGAGGGGGAAAGGTAATGAGTTTTAAACTTTTCCCTCTTTTGTCCCCCCCCTTTTCCCTTTTTATGCTTCCCTCAAGGCAATCACTCAGTGAGGCCCCCCTGAGCTGATGAAGACCAGCTTTGGGAGCAAAATCACTACAACACAGAGGAGTAAACTTGGTCTTTCCGAAAAAAGCCCACTTTAATTAGAATTTTTTAGTTGCTCACTTTTTTCAATCCCTTAAATCTTGGACCTAATTTGGTTTTTTTTTCCCCTGGCCCCAGTTCCCCCCCCGTTCAAGTTCCACTAATGGTTTTTTTGTAAAAATGTGAGGGTATTTTAAGGGCCCCACCAGTGGATTAATAAAGCCACATAAACTTTCCTGCAGGCAGACCCTTCCTGGAGTCTTTCCAAAATCCCTGCCCCCTCCTGCCCCCCAATTAACGCAGTTGTGTGAGAGCTTGGGCGAGTTTTGCTTAAACTATCAGTGCAGCATTTCCTCATCCGTTCCAAAACATGGGGCCCACCAACTCCATAACTAATGGGGTGGGTTTTGAGAGGAATTATATTGAGTTTAATAAATAAAGAAAGGTCCTTCGTCATGGTAATGGTTTTTATTATTTATTATAATTAATTTTTAATTAAAATGGGGCAAAACATTGACATTCCCATTTAAATAAACATTGTACAATTATTATAAAAATCAAAAAAGAAATCGCCCCGCTGGTTTTTCACCTGAGTAAGCAATGGGTATTACACCGGGTAAATGTTTTAGTTTTGGTTCACTGTGCTGAAATGCCCCGAGTCATTACTGTCCCCCCCCCCCCCCCCCCCCCTGAAAGCAGGCCTTCCCCCTGAACTGACCTCAAAAAGTCACAATTCCCCCCTTGGTGGTTCCCCAGAGAACAGATTCCCTTTTCCCTGCCTTCAAAGAAAATTAGAAGAAAGAAACTCCATTTTCTTCTGGTTGGCTTGGGACCACTGTTTTCCCCAGAACTTCTTGAATGGGTGTTGCCCTTTAAGTTTGCAACCAATGGCTGAAAACTGCTTGGTTGGAGACCCCCCTGCACCAGGCTGGGGAACTTGCGAGATTTGTTAAAAATAAAATGGTCGAAACAATTTGAGACATTCAAAGCCTTTTTGGAGTGTTGGTTTTCGCACAGGGGCCCCCCATTTGATTCCAACCTGACTTTTCCCCTTTCCCGAGCAGATGAGACACCCGGACCCTGCAGCCCCCACAACCTGTACAACATCCTGTCCAGTGTTCCCCCCCCCCCCCGCCGTGCCTGACGGGCATCCACAGGGGAGATGGAAAAGGAATAAATAGCCCCAGGGGGGGGTTGAACCAAAGGAAAAAGAACCCCAGGGGCCCTTGGGGAAAGCCCTAATGCCCCCTTTTTGCCAAACCAACAACAAGTGACTTTTTGAAAACACAAAGGCAAAGTCTTTAAACCCACCCTACAATTTTAACCACAAGAAAAGAAAAGGCGGCTCCCTGCTTTGGGTAAAAAGGTGGATGCCCAGCCGGGGGTCAATGCGGTCCCCCCCCTGGGAATCTTCCCGTGGTTTGGAGCTATGTGTGTGGACTCCCTCTTAGATTTCCTTCCCGGCCTGAGGCCCTATCGTCCAGGAACCCACCTGTTCCCCCAGGGTTTGGCCCTGCACCAGGAGCCCCATTCCCATGTTGTTTCCAAACTGAAAGGAGGTGAAATTTGATCTTTAAATAAAACTAGAAGCCCCTTTCCCCCCTTGGACAACAGGGGGGTGGGTGGGCCCGTCAGGCCCTGTAATCCAGTACTTTTTGGGGGAGGCCTTTGAGGGGGAGGATTGCCCCTGAGCCCAGGGTTTTTCCGAGACCAGCCCTGAACAAAAAGCAAGGAACCCCGTCTCTACAAAAAAGTAGAAAATTAAAACTGGGTGTCCGTGGGTGCAACCGCCACATTGTGGGAGTTCCCCCCTCCTACCTCGGGAAATGCTTTGAGGCCAGAAGGGCCATCACCCCTTGAAACCCCAGGAGTTTGGACAGCCTTCTTTGCAGTGAGCTTAATGATGACACCCACCTGCCACTCCAGCACTGGGTGGACAGAGGTGGAGGAATCCTTCTACACACACCCACACACACACCCTGTGGGGCGCACACCACACACACACACCCAAACCTTAGAAACGCTAAATTTTTTGGCACTCCAACATCCAATAGCCAGTCCATAAACATTGTTAAACAATTTCTTTTAAATCATAAAAATAAAAAACCACAAAATAATACATCTTATTGAAAAAAAAAGAACGTTTAGGAAATTTCGAAAGTCAGAAAAAGAGGAAATTCCATATTCGCCCCCAATTTTAACCTATACCCCAACATTTGTTTGGTATTAAAAAGTTTTGTGTGGTTTTCGTTCCCAGAAAAACTTTTTCAAAAAAAGAGCAATCTATTTTTTGTTTTTTTTAAACATATAGTTGTGGGGACCCTGGGTATTCCCTTATATTTATTTTTATATCATAATTAAGGTGGTCCCCTGACAAAAAATTTTATAGAATTATAATTTGAAATGGCTAATATAATTCCCGATCCCAATAGATTTCATTATTAGTTATTTATTCTTTATTTATTAAAAGGGACATTTTTGCCACTCATTTCCCTTTTTTAACTAGCCATAAAATATGCCTATAATTGGGCACTTTTTAAATTACACCCCCTTGGCTTTATTGAATTTAGAAAATTCCTGAAAGCATAAAGTTCCACTTTTTTTGAACGTCACAAAAAAATTGCATAGAGTTTTGGGATTATGTCCCCATAGTTTGTAACAAAGCCCCATCACCACCCTATCTATTTCCAGAACAATTTTTATAACCCCCAAAAAAAGAACTCCCCCTACTAATTCCCCCCTCCCCTCCTCGTTCCGCCCCTGGCAAACCACTAATCGTTTTCCTATTTCCCTTTGGAATTTGCCTACTCTGAATAATTTATCATGTAAAAATGGCACCTTCATAATCTGTTGGAATCCTTTGGATGGGTTTTGACCCTCTTTCACTTAGCATAAATATTTTCAAAGTTTTCCATCCATGTTTGTGGCACATATCAAGTAACTTTGGATCCCGTCTTTTATGGAACCCAAATAATCTTCCCGTTTGGTAAATTAGAAAGTTGCCCAAGGTTTATTTGTTTTTAATCCACTGTCATCAGTATGAATGGGACATTTTAAGCCCTTCCCAAAATTTTTTGGCTATTATACCGAATAAATTGGCCCCCCTTTGCGATGAAAACCATTCATTTGGTACGAGTTGGTTTAATGTGGGACATAAGGGTTTACCACAATTCCCTGCAATGCTATACCCAACAAGTTGGGATATGTGGGGTCCCCCTAAATGGGGTAACTCTGTTTTTTAACTTTCTGAGGAATGGACAAAACTGTGTTTTTTTTTCCCAAATGGCCTTTTTTTTTCCCTTTTTTACAAAATTTTTTGCCCCCCCAAAAATTTTGAAAGGGGGGTTTTCCCCCCTATCCCTTTCAAAACCCCCTTTTTTCCCCAAAACCTTTTTTTTTTTTTTTTTTTTTTTTTTGTTTTTTAAAATAAAAACCCAAAAAAAATTTGTGGGGGGCAAAAAAAGGGAAACTCCCTTTGGTTTTTTTTTTTTTTTTTTTTTTTTTTCCCCCCGGTGGGCTAGTTTATATTTTTTCCCTCTTTTTCGGGGTTTTTTTTTAAATTTTGGGCCCCCCTTTTTTATATTTTTTTTGGGCCTTTTGGGGGAAAAAATTTTATAAATTTAAATTTTTTCCCCCCCTTTTGGGGCCCCCCTTAAAAAAAGTGTTTTTTTTTTTTCTTTTTTTTTATTAAGTATTTTTTAAGTGGGGGTTTTTTTTTTTTATTCCCAAAATAAAAAATCCCCCTTTAAAAAAAAAATATGGAAAAAAAATTGGGAAAAATCTTCCCCCATTTTTTTTGGGGGGAAATTTTTTTTTTTTACTTTCCCCCCTTTACATTTGGGGGTTTGATCACCCAAAAAAATTTTAAATTTTTTTTTTTGGGTTCCCCCCCCAAAAAAAAAGGAAAATTCCTTTTTCCTTGGGGTTTTTTTTTTTTTTTTGGGGGGGCCCTAAAACCCCCAAAAATTTGGAAAAATTTTTTAACCAGGTCCCCAAAATTTCCCCCCAAAACTTTTTTTTTTTTCCCAAAAAAAAATTTTTTTTTTTTTTAGTTTTTTATTTTGGTCCCCCCCCCCCCCCCAGTCCCCTTTGGGGGTTTTCCCCCCAAAAAAAAATGATATTGTATTCTAGAAGGAAAAATTTTTTTTTTTTTTTAAATAGTACCCCCTTTTTGGGTTTTTCCCCCCCCCCCCGGAAAAAAATAAATTTTTTAAAAAAATTTTGGGGTTTTTCCCAAAAATGGGGGTTTTTTTTCCCCCAAAAAAGGTTTTTTCCCCCCCCCCCAAAGCCCCTTTTTAAAAAGCCTTCCAAAAATTTTATTTTTTTTTAAAACCCCCAAAGGGGTTTTTTAAAAGGTTTTCCCCCTTTCTCCCCTTTTAGACTAGATATAACCCCCTTTCTTTCATTCTTTTCCCCCAACTGTGCTAATTTTACTTTAAAATTTTTGAAACCCAAAAATTTTTTTTGGGTTTTTTAAAAAAAACTCCTCAAAAGGGGGGGGGGGGGGGGGGGGAAAGATTTTTTGTGTTGCTATAACCCAATTTTTTAAAAATTGGGGGAGAAATTGAGAAAAAACCCCGAAAAAAAAAATTTCTCCATTGTTTGAAAATAAACCTTGCTGAGGGTCTCCAGTGCCAAAATGCTTTTAAGGAAAAAAAGGGGGGGGTGGTTTTTTTTTGGGGGGGGGGTTTTGGCCCCAAAAGGGGGGGAAAGGGGGGAAAGGAAATGAAAAAATACAACCCAACCCCCTCATCCCCCGCCCCCCCGGGTTTGGGATCCCACACAGGGGAAAAACCCTTTTTTTTTGTAAAGGGGGGGAAAAAATTTACCCGATAAAATTTACCCGGGGGGGGGCCCCCCCCAAAACCCAAACTCCTTTAACTAGAAAAAAATGAAAAATTTTCCCCCCCCCTAAGGGAAAAAAAGGGAAAAAA
>JAKFHU010000482.1:0-13470 GCA_023783475.1 Daubentonia madagascariensis
CACTCTTTTAAATTCACTTTTGCTTTGAGCCTTAAAAAAAATTTTAGCTTTAGTTTTAAATCTATTGAGGGCATTAATTAAAACCATTTCAAAGATCTTAGAAGAAGAAAGGCACCCAAACCCAACTTTTATTTTTAAATTTTTTTGTTTTTACCCTAAGCCAAAAGAAATATAAATTAATCTGTTTAATTAAATGATTTTTTCTTTGCTTTTTTTTTACCTTGCTCTTTCAAAAGAAGGGGATTTTTTAAGCGCCAGGTTTTAAAACTAAAAGGGGACCTTTTTAAAAATTTTTTTTATTAGTAATTTAAAATTTCTGTTATTTATGGACCATACCAGATACTGGGGGGAGGACCCGTTCCACCACAAATTGGGAAAACCGGGGGCAGGGAGCCTTTTTGGTCAGAAGGTTTTTTGGCCCTTTTCTTTTAAAAAAAAAAAAAGACAAAAAAGGCATGATTTAAGAATTTAAAAACCTTTTCCCAAAAAAAAAGGGGGGGTTTTCAAGGGCAGACCTTTCCCTAGGGAAAAGCCCAAAAGGTTTTCTGGGTGCCAAAAAAAAAAAGCTGAATCATTATGTTGTGGAAAAAAAATTTAGAAATAGGGGAAAACAAAACCCAAAACCCTTTGTAAAGGGGGGCCAAGGGTAAATGGAAAATTTTAGGCTTTTTGGGCCAACAGTTTTCTTTGAAACAATTTAAAAAATCTCCTTTTTTATGCCAAAAGGGGGCAGCTGTAGACAATATAAATGAAAGAATTTTCCAAGCCAGATTTTAGATGATTTAGCAAATGCTTTTTAAAACTTTTTAAATTTAAATTTTGTATTCTTTACAGTTTTCAAGGTCCACTTTTAAGTGGCAATAGGGGCCCCATTTCTTCAGAACCCTTTCATTTTTTTTATTTACCCTAGAAGGTTTCCTGTAGATAGGGGGCTTTAAAACCCTTTTACATTTGGAAAGGGGGTTTTTTTTGCTGATTTTCAAAATTTTCTTAACCTTCCCCCTTTTTATTTGCTTTGTCTGAGTTTACAGTTAAGGACCATTTCTAAAGTTTCTTAAAAAATTTTTTGCTTTAAAATTTTAAAAGGGGTTTAAAGGAAAAAATGGTACTTTGAATTAAAACCCAAAATATCAAAGTTTAAACTAACTTTGGCTACATTTAACTTTCTGATCCTAGCTTTCTAGCTTTTTTAAAAAAGAAAAAATTATACTTGGTGAACTCTGTAGTTCTTTCCCTTTTAAAAAATTTTATTCTGTGGTCTTTGGGAAAAGGGAAAATCAGATTTTTACTGGAAAAAACCAAACTGGGCCCCTTTTTTAAAGTTTCTCCCTTGTTTTTTTAAAAAAAGCCAAACCCAAGGGGCCGATATTTTTGGCTTTTCAACTTTTAAATTTCCCTCCCCTCAGGGTGACTCTGACTTGCGAACCCTTTTTTTGAGTAGGTTTTATTGACCAGAGGCAGGGGGTAATTTGGTAAGCCAGCAAGAGCAGTCGTTTTCCCACCCCTCCCCCGGGGGCAGGGTTGGGGGTAAGCCCACAGTTTGGTTCTTTCCACCTTTGCCCGGCCCCCATTGCCACCCGGGGGGGATCCACTTTATCGAAAAACTTAGACATTTTCTAACCTCAACTTTAGGGCAATTCCCCTGGTCTTTTTTATTGTTGTTTGGTTTTTTTTGTTAAAAGATGGGGCCGCTTTTGTTGCCCAGGGTGGATTCAAACTCCCGGGCTCCCCCCCCGACACCCACCCCTCGCCCCCCCGGGGGGCCCCCCGGGAGGTGGGAATTTAAGGCCATGTGCCATGCACCCAGTTGGGTTTTTTTTTTAAAAATTTCCTGCAAAAAACCCCTGAAGCTTTTGTAGAGGAAAAACCCATTTGGGGAGCCAAAGGAAAAGGGGGGGTTGGGTGCTTTTTTCAATTTTTGGGCCCCGATTTACAAATGCTTTTGAATTTCGTGATCCCCTTTTCTTTTCTTTTGGGGGGTTTTCCCCTAAAAACAGCCCTTTAGACCGGAAGAATCAAGCATTTTATTGGTGGGGGTTTTACTTTTTTTTGTTTTAATTTTCCATTTCATTCCAGGGGGCTTATAAGTCATAATTTTTTTGTAAATAAAAAAAAAGTTTTCAAGTTTTTACAAGGAAAAAAGGGCCCCTTTTTTCCAATTAAAGAGCAGGGTGGGTTTTTCCTCCCCCCTTCCTTCACCTTTTTTGGCCTTTGGGTTTCCACTTATGCCAAATTTTTGTTTTTTTGGTTTAGTCTTGGGTTTTTTTTAGAAAAAAAAGAACAGATTTCCGGCCCAATCTTTTTAAATTGCCCCTTTCTTGGTTTTTTGCCAGTGTGTTAGTGCTTTGGTTTTTTCACTTTTGGGTGAAAGGGAACTAGGGAACATTAAAATTTTAAAAATAGACAAAATCCAGGTTCCAAACCTCTTTTAAAAAATTGGGTCAAGGGGTTTAAAAATGTGGGGAAAACCATTTAAACCCCGTACTGGGAGTTTAGGGGGGCAGATTGAGGGGCCCCCCCGGAATTTTAAACCAGCCTGAGCCAAAACACAAGGGGGACCCTTTTTCAAAAAAACAAAAAAAAAAATTTAAAAAAATTCCGCAAAGTACCAAAGAAAAAAAAAAAAAAAAAAAAAAAAACAGGGGTGCTATCTTTTTTTATGGCATTTTATTTGTTTTTACTTCGGGATTTTAAAAATTTTTTTAAATGAGGGATATAAAAATTTAATTGAAAAGGGGCCCGTTTTTTTAAAAAATTTTCCGTAAATGTGACATTTCAGTAAAACCCGTTGGGGAAAGGCAGGGGCTAATTCAAGGAGTAATTGCCGTTGGCTTTAACTCGCTATTTGCTTTAGGGGTTTGGGGGGAGCCCTGTTTTAAAAGTGGCCCCCGTGGGTTCCCCCAGTTTCCCCACACGGGAAAACACTCATCCCCCAATTTTTAAAGGGAAAAGGAAAGGGACCCCCCCAGAGAGTTTTTAAAATTATTTAAAAAAACCTAGTTTTGTTTTTGAGTTGGGGGGACCCGTCGCCCGGGGGGGAAAAGGGTTTCACCAGAGCTGGGGTTTGGGCCGGGGGGGCCCCCCCGGGGGTCCAGATCCAGGCATTTTTTGGACCTGGCGATTGCTCAAAAACAAAGGGGAAATTGAAAAGGGAAAAGTCCCGGAAAAGGGCTTGTGGTTTTTAAAAACCCGAGAGAACAGGAAAGGGCGTCCCCCCCCCCCCGTCCTTCTTTTCCCTCAAACCCGGAATTTCTCCCGTTTAAAAGTTTCCCAAAACATAAGAAAATTTCTTTTGAAAAAACCCCCCTTCAGGGTTCGAGTATTTTGCATGTTTTGGGGAACAGTAAAAAAGTTTTTTTTCCTTAATTGGGAAAGGGGGCCCCCTTTGAAAAAGAAAAACCCCCCCCTTTTCCCCCTTTTTTTTATTTCCCCCCCGGGGGGGGGAAAAAATTTTTTATAAAAAACGTTGGCCACAGAGGGTGAAGGGGCCCCCGAAGTGGGCCTGTGTGCTTTTGAAAAAGTTTTTAAAAACCCCCATTACCAAATGAATGTGATTAGATTTGTTAGAATATAAAAAACCAAAAAAAAAAAATTCAAAAAAGGAAAACCCTTTTAAAAAAAAAATTATTTGGGGGCAAAAATTTTTAAAAAAAATTTAAAAAGGGAAATATTGGGGGAAGGGGTTTTTTTTTTTTGTTTTTTTTGGTTTTGGGGGGGGTTGGGGGAAAAGGGAAAAAAAAAAAGGGGCCCCCGAGGGGGAAAGGGGGGGGGCCCCCAGGAAAAAAGGGTTTTTCCCCTGGGCAGGGGGCCTCAGTGGCCCGGGGCCGGGCATTTTTTTCTGCTTTCTGGGCAAAACCAAATTTTGGTCTCCCGGGGAAAAAAAACCCCCAACCGGGTTAATTTGAAGGGCCCCCCAATGGCCCCCACCTTTCCCCCTTTTCCAGGGAAAAAGGGGCCCCCCCGCCCCCCCAAAAAAGGGGCCCCAAAGGGGCCACCCCAAAAACCCCTTTTTTTCCCCCCCACCCCCTTTTTAAAAAACCCCCCGGGCCCATCATTTTTTCCCTTTCCCTTTTCTTTTTGTTTTTCCCCCCCCCGGGAAAAAAGGGGGGGCCCCCCTGACCCCCCCGGAAAAATTTGGGGTTTCCCCGGGGGGGGGCCCCGGGGGCCGGGGGGGGGGTCTGTCCCCAAATTATTTCTCTCCAATTTTTTTTTTTTACTTTCTCCGGTTGCTTCAACCCCAAAAAAAATTTAAAAATCTCCAAAATTTTTAACCCCCTTTTTTTCCCCAAAAACCCCCCGCCCCCGGTTTCCCCTTTTAGATACACCCTTTTTTTTTTCTTCCTCTAAAAATTTTTCCCCCGGGGTTTCCTTTTTTGGGTTTCTTCAACCCTTGGGGGTTTCCTTAAAAAATTTTTGTTTTTTGCCGTCCCCTTTTTCCCCCCTTTTGGTTTTTTTTTTTGTGGGTTTCCTTTTTTTAACGAAGGGGGGCCCCCTTTTGGGGGGGGGGAAAACCCAGGGGCCCTTCCTGCCCCCCCGAGGGGTTTTCGGGGTTAAAGGGGGGCCCGTTTTTCCCCCAAAAGGGGGGGTTTTTTTTCCCTTTTTTCCCCCCCCCGACCCCGGCCCCCCAGGTTTTGGAATTCCCCCGGGGCCCCCAAAACTTTTCCCCCCCCCCGAATACAAAAATTTTTTGGGGGTTTTTTTATGTCCCCGGGGTTTCCCCCTTTTTTTTCCACCCACTTTCACCAGGTCCTTTTTCTGCTGTCCCCCTTTTCTCTTTAAAAATCACGCCCTTTTTTCTCTTTTTAAAATCCCGGGGCCCGCCCCCCTTTTCATACTCGATTAAAAAAAAACTAGTTTTTTGCCGGGTTTTTCTGCTTTTCCCCGGGGTTTTCCCTTCTTCTTGGGGGGGGGTTTTCTAAAAATTTGCCCAGAATTGGGGTTTTTTTAAAAAAAAACCCCCAAAAAAAAAAAAAAAAAAATAAAAAAAAAGTTTTTTTCTTGCTTCAAAAAAATCTTCAGGGTTCCCCTTGCCCTTGGGGGTGAAAACCCCAAAAAAATTTTAGGGAGGGGGGCCCCCGGGGGTTTGCCCCCCACCCTGTTCCCCAAAAAGGGGGGCCCCTGCAAACTCCCCTTTTCCAAAAAACGTTCAGTTTCTTTAGTGAAAAAAAATCTTTTTCCCCCCCCCCGGGGGTTCTTGGGGGTTTTTTTCGCCCGAAACCCCGGCCCCTATCAACCCCCCCAGGTTAAACCCCCCCGCCCCCCCTTTTTGGGGGGCCCTTCCCCCTTTTAAAAACATCTGGGAAGCAGCCCTCCATTTCCCCCGCCCGGCCCCCGGTCCCCCAGGGACCAGCACCCTTTTTGGGGGCAGGGGGGGGGTCCCATCTTGCTGCCTCCCCTTAAAACTGTGAGCTTGGGGGGAGGGCCCCCCCCGGGGATTGGTGGGGGGGTTTTAGGGGCCCCCCAAATGATATGAAATTGTTGTGTAGTCCTACAAGAAAAAAATTTTTTGAAATGGAAAAAGGGAAAATGACTGGGATTTTTTCTTGAAAGGGTGGGGGGTTTCCCCCCGCCCAATAAAAGCATTTTCCCCCATGTGCCCCAAAATTTTTTGAGGGGGGGGCTATTTAAAAATTTTTTCTGCCCCTTTTTTTTTAAAAACCCACCCTTTTTTTAAATTTTAAAAAAATATCAAAGGGCCAGGGGGGGGGGGGTTCCCTTTCCAAAAACCCTTTGGGGGGGGGGCCCCGGCAAAAAAGGGTTGGGGACAGGGGCCCCCCTTTTTTTTCCCCCCGGCCAGGAGGGCCCGGCCCCCCCCCCGGGGGGGAAATAGCGAAAAAAAATTCATACAGGGCCCCCCAAAAAAAAAAAAATTTTGGCCCGGGGGGGGTTTCTTTCCCCTTAGGGGGCCGGGGGAACCCCAAAGGGGGGGCCCCAAAAATGGGTTGAAGGGGGGGGGGGTTTTTTTTTTGTGGCCCCCGACCCACCAGTGCCTCCCCCGGGGGCCCGGGTGAAAGGTTTAGAACCCCTTTCCCCTTTTCCCCCAAAAAAAAAAAAAATGGAAAAACCCCCCCAAAATTTTTTTTTTGTTTTTTTTGGGGCCCCTTTTTTTTTTTGTTTGAATTCGGGGGAAAATTCTAGCCTTATTTCTGTTTGGGGTTGTTATAAAAATTGGGAGGGGTTTTTTTGTTTTTTCCCCATTTTTTTCCTAGGAAAAAGGGGGTTTTTTATTTCCTTAATTGGAAAAGGTTTTAAAAAATTTAAACAGTACAAAAATTTTCTTATAAAATTTTCCCAATTTTGGTTTATTTTTGGGGTTTTAGGGTTTTTTTCTAGCCAGGGGAATCTCTCTTGGGGTGAAAAACAAATCAAAAAAAACAGATTTCGGAATTTTTTAACGAGTACTTTGGGGACTCCCCCGGGGGGCGGGGTTTTTCGGAATGTGCCACACAGCCCCCGAGCCCCCTTTAGGGGGGGGAAAAAAAAAGGCCCCCAAGGGACATTTGAGCTGGGGGGTTTTTTCTATGTATTTGTGGCAGGGGCCCCTTTTCCCCTTTTTTTAGGACAAATCAAGGTCTTTTTTTAAACAGGTTTTTTCTAAGTACTATACAAAAAATAAAAAAGAAGTGTCATAAAAAATGTGGGGGTTTTTTTTTCCCCCCTTTTTTCCGTTTGGGGTTTTCCCCCGGGTTTTTTTTTTTTTTTGAACCCCCAAAAAAAGGTCTCCTAGTTTTCCCTCTCCTCCCCAAAAGGGGGGGAAAAAGGGGGGCGGGGGTTTAAAGGGCAAAAAGCCCCTTTTTCCCCCCCAATTTTTTTATCAGGGGGGGGAAAACAATTTCTGAAGAATTTTTTGTGGTAAAAAAAATGAGCGGCCAACCCCCCCGGGGAAAACAATTTTAAAAAGGGAAAAAAAATAATAACCCCGGGGGGGTTTTTTGGGATTTTTAGAATTAAATTGGGGGGTTTTTTCAACGAAAAATTTTTTTTGGGCTTTTTTTAAAAAAAGGGGTTGAGCCCAAAAAAAAAATTTCCCCCCTTTTACCTGTAAGGGGGTAAAAAAGTTGAAAAAAAAAAATTTTCCCCCCAAAATTTTTGATTAATTTTTAAATTTTATTTTATGCTGCTAAAACGTTCACCTTTTTAGACCTAATTTTTACACCCCTTTGGTGATTTTGGGGACATTTGAGGGCTTTTTTCCGTCCCCGGAAAGGAAAAGGGAAACCCCCTTTTTGGGATAAAAACCCCCAGGGGGAAAAATTTTCTGTGCCCCCGGGGTTTTTTGTTCCCCCTTTTTTCAAAGTAAAATTTTGTTTTTAAAGATGTATTTGCCTAAAGCGGGAAAAAAAATGGAATGGGAAGGGGGAAAATTTTGTAATGAATCCGCTTATTGTTCGTAAAAATTTTGAAAATTAACTAAATGTAGTTTCCTACCCAAAAACCCCCGTTAAATCAGAAACAAGGGCTAATTTTTTAGAAAATGTCTACTTTTTTGGGTAAACAAAGGAAAATTATTTTACTCTGTTTTAAAAAAAGATTTCTTCCAAAAAAAACAACCCCTAAGCTGGATTACCCTTTTTCTTAGAGGTTTTTTAGGATTTGGGGGGGACAGAGAAACAGGGGAAAAAAAAGAGGCTCTGAAAAGATGGCAAAGTGATGAGATCAGCGAGATTCCCGTTAGAACGAGAGAATGGGCAGAGGTGAGAAGTAATCAGAGAGGAGGAGCTGAAAACCATTGTATGTTAAATTATTAGTTTATGTAAATAGTTTATTAGTTTTATTTTCTAGCTTCATGGTAACATATTTGATGTATCATTTTGAAAATGTACCTAAATACGCACAATCTATTCCTAGGACCATTATAAAATCTATTTTAACTCACGATAGAAACATTATAAGTAAAACAGAACATTTTTAAAGTTATTTGAAAAAGCCTGGAAAGAAGATCATAGATATATAACCTTTTGTGACTGTTTTCCAGCAGTCAGAAAAATACTTTTGCCTGAGTTTATGGTTGTCATTTTAAACATTGTGGTTCTACATCTCTCCAAAATGAACTGTTTATGAGAGGTCTTGTGGTTATGAGAAGTTTAGTTTCCTAAATTAACCATTTGGGTTTGTGTTGTGGTTTGTTTTTCTCATTTTCTCTTAGCTGGATGCAAATTGATTCCAGTTCAAGCAGAGTCTTCTCTTGCTAAGGTTAGGCGAGCAAAGGGATCTCAACAACTTTGATTAAGTGGTCTGTGAATTATTACATTACTGATTATGATAAACCATTTATATGTCACGCTCCTTAGCTGTTTTCATGTTCTTAGCTACCAGAAGAGGGTAGAGGTGGCTGTCCTCGCTCCCTTTTCTGATCTTTTGGCCATTACTATGGAGATTTTAGCATAGTTTAATTTAAAGACTGAGTTCTCCTGTTTATGTAGATGAGTTTTTTTTTCTCATTGTACTATACTTACCAATAGTTTAAGACAAAAATGCCCTTTTTTATAGAATAACACGACACATGGAGACAAGACAATGACAAGGCGAAACAGGTGTGTTTACAGTGAGAGAACGACAGATGATAGACAGTCAGTATGGCAAAAAAAAGTATAAAATTTTACCTGTTTGCAAGAAAATTTGTTTTGTCACAAGAGAAATGGGAGCATGTTATTTATTTCTCACTTTTTAAATCAAAATTCAGATAACAGTAAGTATCCTCTAAAGGTAAGTTAAATTTGAATGCTAATTTTTAGCAAGATGCTAGATTCCAAATTCTTGCCTAGGGCGCCACCCTCCCGGCTGGCTGGATATGATGATTAAAAGGATTGAGCTAAACCAGGGAGGTTCCTAGAGGATGCAGACAGTAAGTAAGCCATGGTTTCATTGCAGAACAGTGAAGAGGGAAATAGAGATTATTTTGTGCACATTAACAATGTGAAGAAAAGCTGAGGGGGTGGGGGAGCAGGATGAGGACCTGAGGCAGGAGCCACACCTCGGGAAGATGTCGAGAACAAGGCAGAAAGCGAGTGTTCAGCAGTTCACCAAAGGGGCCAGCTGCCCACGTAGTAGCATAGTCTCTACCCCAGAAAGAGACGCACTGGAGCATCCAAGAGAAGTGGAAAGTCTAATCTTCTGAATGTTTTTAATCTGGTTGAGGGGCAAAGCATACATAGAATGAACATGATTTAAAATACTAATAAAGTAATCTATCAGTAAAGAGAGCATCATTCAGACAACTTTCTTGAGGTTATGAATAAGAAATAAATAGAACCAGTAAAGTGGAGTTAGGTGGTTCAGAGACCATGAGGGGTGGCTTAGTTGGGGGGAGGAGAAGAAAGAGAAGTTGGTTGGTAGAGAGTAGTTCAATAGATTTTATTCCCAGCTGGCATGGTTTTTTTTCTTTTTGTTTTCAGAAGAGTGTCATATAAAATAAATTCAAAGACAGAAATAAGAGATAAAAGTCTAAGGTGGGTTTCCTGGAATAAAATCTATAAAAATTAAGCTTACAGCATCCTCCTAATTTGAACATTTGTTGGTCACGTCTAGCATCTAAATTGTTTTTTTATTTCCTTCTGACATTTACTTTCTGAAATTGCATTGTCAGGTTTCTGTTTCCTTAATCTCAACCTTACATTGTGTTCTTTAGTCAAACGAACTGTTCAATTCACTGATACGACAGCCTCAGCAAAGATTCTCCCTTCCTCCTTCCTCCCTAAAACCAAACTATTATCATTTCCCTATTCCATAGACCACTTAAGTTTGAATTGTTATGGGAGAGTAAAGCTGTTATGTAAGATTATTTTATTATCAGTGAATTTTAGCAATATTTACATTCCCAGTGTTCTCTTTTCTGACTGCTTTGTGTTTTAACATTATCTTTTTCTCATGGTAAAAAACTATTAAGAACGTAATTGAGTATAGCAACTGGAGCCAGAGAGTTTGCAGGTAGTGATTGTACAGTTATTTCTTATTAGTAGTTTATTCTCTGGTAGATTTTCTTTCTTGATAGTTCTATTCTCCATCAAATGTCTTCTAGTTCAAAAGTGACTTAGAAGATATCGGTAGAAGACTTAATTAGAGCTTTCTGATGTTACAAATTTCAGTCGACAGGACTAGAAAAACTGTTGTTTCATGACCTTTCTTGTTTTTGCAAAAGCTTCTGAATGTTGAACTCCTCTGTCAAGCTCCTTCTGAACTTAGGATATGTGACTCTGTGAGTTGCAGAGTCAGACTCTACAGGTGTTAAGACCAGGGGCTGTTCTCTGGTCCCCATCTTGTGTCCGTGGGTGCACAACACACCAGGCACTGCACATTAGCCTGTGTTTTGGTATTTCCTTTCCTAAAATATTCATTTCACCTTTAAAAAAGTTTTAAGACTTTTTGAAGTTCTTTGAGTCTTTCCTTTCTGTGTTCCCCGCAGACACCTTCTTATTGCAGCGCTGCCTCCATATCATGAGCTGGCTCTGGTTCCCTTACATAAATGATTAAATACTTTGCTTTGAAGGCATTGCTTATCTTTAGCTGAACAGAGGCTCAGTGCCAAAATTTTAAGACAGGGCCCCAAAAAACTTAATAATGTTGGGTTTTTTCCCTTTTTTTTTTATCTTAAAAAAAAAAGGGGGCCCGTGGGAAAAAAAAATTGGGGGTTTTGGGGGTGAAATAGTGGGGGGATTTTTACTTTCAGATAAGGGGGTTTAGGTGAAACTTTTTGTTTTCCCTTTTAAAAAATTTAAAGCCGTAGGGGAAAGGGGGGGGGCTCCCCCAAATGAACTGGCACATTTTGGGGGGGTGAGGCTGGAGGTTGGGGGTTTGGGGAATTTTTGGGCCCCCCCCCAAAAAAAAAGCCAAAAAAAACCCCCCCTTTTCCCAAAAAACCGGGGGGAAAAAAAAACGGGGGGGGGGGGGACAGGCGTGTAGGCCCGGGAAACAACTATGGAGGCTGAGGCGGGGGGGGGGGGAAGATCCCCCGGGGGCCCCGGAGTTTAGGTTGCAGGGGGCTATGGGGCGAGCAAATTTTCATTTTTGTGGGGGCGGGGGGGGGCCAAAGGTTGTCTTTAAAAAAAAAAAAAAAAAAAAAAAAGAGTTTTTCAATAGGGGGGGAGTTTCCCCTTTTCCCCCGAAAAAAAACTAATTCGTAGGCCCCCTTAGTGCCCCTTTTTTTTCTTCCCCCCCGCCTATATTCTTCCTTTTTTTTAAAATTTTAAAAAAATAGTGGAAAGGATGCCTGGGTATGTTAATTTTTAAAACCCCCCCCATTAACTTCCATGTTCAGGCTTCAATTGTTGGACATTTTTTTTTTGTTTTGAGTTTCATGACAGAATTCAACAGAGGGGAAGGAAAAAAAGGGGGGGGTAAGAATGTCCCAAAGGGGTTTTTTCCCCCCAAAGGCCCCCCAAAACTTTTTTTAAGGGCCCCCCTTTAAAAAGGGGAAAAAAAAAAATTTTCAATGGTATGGGGAGCCGGGAAAAAGCTTTTTTGGCCAAAAAGGGGCCCCTTTGGCCCCCAAACCCCCCGTGTGTAATTTTTGAGTTAAAAAACCCTCTTTAAAAACCCCCGGGGGGGGTCCAGCCTACTTTTCCCCCCCGGAATTTAAAGATGTAACGGGGTTTTTCCTTTGTTATCAGTCTCCAAAAAAGGGGGCCCCCTTCCCAAAACCCCCCCCCTAATAGTTGATAGGAAAAAAGGGGGGAGGCTTTTGAAAAAATTTGGGGCACTTTATTATATGATTCTGTCAAAAGGGGGAGTTTCCCCGTTGGGGGCTTTAACCCCCCGAGCACCGGGCCTGACAGCGCCCCAAAAAATTTTTTTTTTTGGGTTTTTATTAAAACTGCCAAACAAAAAATGTGAAGAATTTTCCTTTGTTTTCACTAACTATTTCCCAATTTTCAAGTTAATGTTTTGAAAACCTAAAAGAGCAGGGGAAAACCCCCCGCCTTCCACTTTTTCATTTTTCCTTTTTTGGGGGTCTTTTGACTCTTTTAGGTACCTCATTTCAAAAAACTCCCCCAAAAAAGTTTAAAAGGGGGTGGGGGTTGGATAAAAAAACAAAGAAAAATTTTTTTAAAAAGGTTTTTTAAATGTTTTGGGGGCCCCAAAATTTTTTAAAAAGTCAAAATGGCTTTTTTATTTTAAAAATTTTCCAAAAGGGGCCCCCATTAAAGGGGCCCCCGAGATTTAGAGAGGAGAAGGGTGAGGACAAAAAAAAAACTTGTCTCATCTGGGAAAAAATTTTTTCGGTTTTTGGGGGAATTTATGAGTTGTTTTAATCAGCAAACCCAAAAAAATTTTTACAAAAAATCTGATAGGGGTTTGATGATCTAGCAAAAAAAAATTTTTTGGCCCCTTTTCCTTTTTTTTAACCCCTTAAGGGGGAAATTTGAATTTTAAAAAAAATCACAGGGTTTTCGATACAAAAACCCCAAATTTTTAAAGATAAAAGGAATTCAAAATTTATGCAACTTAAAAAAATTTTTTAAGGGGAAAAAAAATTTCTATTTTTTAAATTAAGATTTTTAAAAAAAATACCCCCCCACTGTTTGCTTATATGATTTTTTTGGGGGGGGAATTGAAATAAAAAAAAAAATTTTTTTTAAAAATTTTTTTGGGGGGTAAATTGCTCAAACTTTCATAAAAAAAAAAACTTGGGGGGGAAAAATTTTAAAAGGGGGTGCATCCTTCGTAATATTTGGGGGGCCCTTTTTTTTTGTAAATTTGAATTTTTTTGGGGTTTTTACAGACTTGAAAAAATTTTTAAAAATCTGCGGGATTTACTGTTTCCCAAAAATTAAAAAGGGGGGGGCCTACGGAGAAAAAAAGAAAAAACACATGTGTTTGCTGTTACTATGTAAAAACTTGTGATGTTAAAAAAAATAAAAAAAATTTGGGGGGAAAAAAATTTTTTTAAAAAATTTTTTTTGTCAAAAAATGTAATAATTAAAAAATGAAAAAAAATTGATTTTTTTTTTTTTCCCCTTTAGGGGAAAAGGGCTCTTTGGGGGGGGGAAACATTTTTTCACTGTGGCATCTGTCTGTCCCCTACTTGCCCCCCGGTTATGTGACACAGGGGTTCCTCCAAAAACTGGGGGCCCCCCGACAGTGTGTTCATTGGGGGAAAAATGGAGAAACTCTGCCTTGGGCTGGGGGAAAACCTTTTTCCCTAAGGGCTTTTTGGGGGGGCCCTTTTGGATTTCCCGGGGGAAAAAACTAAAAAAGATCCCCCCCCTTTTTTCCCCCCCTTATTGGGCCCTCCCCCGACCCGAGCCCCATTTTGGGAAAAAAAAAAAAAAAAATGTTTGGGGGGGGGGAGAGAGAAAATTTTTTTTAAAAGTGAACCCCCCCCGAAAAAAAAAGAGCAAAAAGGGCAGCGGGGGTTTTTTTGTACCCTTTTAAAAAATTTTTAAAACCCCTGTGTATTTACATTGTATGGGAAAAAAAGGGAAAAAACCAAAAATTTTTCAATGGCTTGAATCCCTTAGGGGCTTGTTTCAG
>JAKFHU010000484.1:0-53795 GCA_023783475.1 Daubentonia madagascariensis
TCTTTTTTCTTCATTTTTGACTGACTAGGTTGATTTGAAAGCCTTGCCTGAAATTCTTTCTTCTGCTTTGTTTAGTCTGTTTTAGAACTTTCCACTGTATATTGAAATTCCCTAAGTGAATCTTTCATATCCAGGGGTTCTGTTATATTTTTTCTTAGATTATCTATCTCTTCAGTGAATTTTTCATTCAAGTCCTGAATTATTCTTTGGTTTCTTTGTGTTGTTTTCAACTTTCTCGTCAATCCCATTGATCTTACCCAGGGAGAGGTCACTTAAAGGTGTGCTTGAGTTTTTTTCTGGAAGACTGACCAGGCAGGAGAGGGGTGGATATACTGCAAGTCTGTAACACTGATGCTCCTCTGCATATCCCCATTTCCCTGTGGTTGTTACAGTCCAAGCATATGCTGGGGGATATTCATGTTGGAGGGGTGGGCTGGTCCCCAGGCCACTGTTGAAATATCAGGTGGGATCCGTAGAGCTTCCTCTTCATGGAGGCAGGGGGCAATCTGTGTTTTGTCTGCCCAGGTTCCCTGGCAGCTGCAGCAGTGGTGGCTGGGCAGGGCTACCCAGGTGGCAGAAGTGAGTGTCAGGTCTGTGGGCATTCGCTCCACCCAGGTTGGTTGGCAGAGTATATTGGCTACCTAACATTTTGGAAACAATGCTATAGCATTTTAGAGCTAAGAAATGTTTTGAAGATATTTAAATAAATTTAAATCAAGAAGAATAGTAGTGGCTAGCACACATAAAAATTGTAATTTTATATAAAAGTTTGGATTTTAGCATATATAACATTAATAAAAATAACCTGTAATATCTGTATTTCATTTTTAAATATTTATTTCACTTAGGCCATTGATCCTTAAAGACAAAGCACTCATGAGAAATTCTTTACATTGGATAGTGTTGGATTAAAAACAGAATGTTCAGTCTGCCATCTCAAAATATCAGAAGGAGGATAATTCCCAAAGAATGCAAACATTATACATGACAAATCATATTTTAAAAAATCAGACATAATAAATAATACAAAGAATATTAAGAAAAGTGCAAGGAAAAAATAAATTATGAATAACTAAAGTGATGTATCAAACTTACATCTAGGCAAGCACTTCATTTTGTTACCTATGCCAACTAGGGTTGGAGCAGAAGTGTCCAACCAATTTCCATGGCAATCTGACAGCACACGTTATTATAGATTCCCATAACATAATGGGGGAAGCTCTGGTCTCAAGTTGCCAGAGGCCTGGGCCCCACAGAGCTGATTTCAGATATCATCAGGATGAATTAACTTAACCATGTACACTGATATTACAGTGGTCTCTCTACATACTCAGGTATATTAGCACCTGTCTCTAATGCTACACAGGAAGAATAGAAATCTGGACAATTGTTAGTTCTTCAGTAGCTGAAAAGACTAGACAAATTTCGGTTGTGGACTTCCCTGCTGGGAAATAATCCAGACAGATCATTTTGAAAATGTTTTTGGGACCAGTACTGTTACCTAGAGCATCCACTATCCCCAGGGATGAAGAACTTATTTTCCATCCCTTCAATGACTGCATTTTTAACATGACCCTATCCATCTTCTTAGGTATTCTTTGTCTTCTTCCTCTTTCCTGCCCTATCCTAGAAACATTTCTTCAACATCCCACTTGAGAAATATATCCAGACCCCTTTTATCAGCCATCATCCTTTACAAAGTCCAAACCAAACAAAAAGTAAAAATATTATTAAAATATAAATTTCATATACCTTAAGAGATTGCACATGAAGACACACACACATGCACACACATATTACGGAACTATACTAGCCCTATCAAATAATTTTATTAATTAGTGTAACCAAGTCCAAGCTCATACCAATAAGTCAAGAGGGCCAGGTGTCAGGCAAAGGAAAGTGACTTTTATTTGGAGAGCCAGCAAACTGAGAAGATGGTAGACTAATGACCCAAGAACCATCTTAAGTTAGTGTGAACTTTAAGCTCCTTCTTATTTTAAGGACAGGGGAAACAGGTGGGTTGGGTTGCAAGTGGTAATAGAGGACTGCAGACATCTGTGCATCAGTGAGGGTCTGAGGAGGTTGTAAAACTTGTTTGCTCTTGGTCAGTAAACTTTGGAGGAATAAGGTCAGGATATATCCACAACTCTTTATTTATTTATTTATTTATTTTAATTTTTATTTATTTATTTTTATTTCAGAATATTTTGGGGGTGCAACACTTTGGCTATATATATTGCCCATGCACTGCCCGTGTCAGAGCTACAATCGTGGTCATCCCCCAAACTGTGCTCCCCGCATCCATTCAGTGAGAGTTTTTCCCATCCCCTCCAACCCCCTCCCGCCTGCCCGCCCCCTGATGAATATTATTGCCCTGTGTGATGTAAGTGCTGATCAGTTAGTACCAATTTGATGGTGAGTACCAGTGGTGCTTGTTTTTCCATTCCTGTGACACTTCGCTTCAAATAATGGGTTCTAGCTCCAACCAGGATAATACCAGATGTGTTAATTCACTATTTTTCCTTATTGCTGAGTAATACTCCATGGTATACATATACCACATTTTATTAATCCACTCGTGTATTGTTACTCATATGTATGCTTTCCTTACCACCCAGGGGGTTAGTTTTGGGGAAGAGGAGGGTTGCCACCTTTCCTTTAGCCTATGGGCAGAGCTAAGCAGAAGCTTTTAACCTGAGGTCAGAAGCAAAATGGAGCTAGTTATGCTAAGCTCTCCTTCCACTGTTACAGTTGTTTGAGACAAGAAAATAAAAAAGGATTTCATTCATTAGCAATGAGGTAATATGTCTTAAAAAAGCGAAGAAAGGGAAAAGTTTTACAATTTCAATTTGCTTTGTAACTTTATTCATGCTCTTTACAGAAGTGATTTACTGTCAATTGCATCTGTGGCTATCAGATCTGCATTGACTTTTGTACAGGAAGTTAGTACTATAACTATACTATGAGAATTTCAGTTTGGTTAATGTTTGATATCCAAAAGAAAACCAGAGGGAAAAAAATAAACCAAATTGGGAGATATTCTTTCCAAGTTACATCTGCAATGTTCACCAATAATTGAGAGAGAATATTTATATATTGAAAATAAATCTCATTTACATGACTACTTTGTAATAGTGCCATTGTGCAGATTGGGCATGATGATAATCTATGTAGTCACATCCCTGAAGGACAGAGGTGTCGGAAATGACACTGAAAGAAGCTTTTGGCTCTTCAGCCTTTCCATGATGACGTCTGAGATGATCAGTGATTTGGGGGGAAGACTAAAGATGAATTGCAGAGCATCTCTATTGAAAAGTGATCAACAGTTACTCAAACTTGAGAAACAAACATCTACGTGTTAGAAAGCTACCCTCAGTTGGATGTATATAAAGAATGGAAAATCCCAAGGGACACAGAGTCTTGAGTGAAGTTGTAGCTGTGCCCCTGCTCTGTGTGACAGAAAGGGGAGAAGAGGGATTTCAGGGAGATGCTCTGTCCAACAGCAGAGAGGTGGCATTAAATTATAGATAGGAGAAAGACATGAAGCTTCAGTCACAAGTTCTTGACTGGACAGGGCACTGGGGACAAAAACACCGTGAAAGTTGATGATGTAATAAGTTTAGAGCATCTTTCATTTTGCTGGGGAAATTGGGACCTGCTAATAAGGGCCACGTTTTGGTAGCTCAATAGTAGAATTCAGCTGTTGGGCTTCTTGCCAAGAAACCATTGGAAGCTAGAAGAAGTGATCACAGGGGAGTAGAAACAATAGTGCCTGTTAGCATGGAAGTGGTTTTGGCAAGAAACACTCTGAATGATTAAAGCATTGCATCAGCCCCGGAGACCAAGACACCATGTTGGAAGGAGATATTGAGTACAGTTTGCAATATACATCAGGGAATACACTTTTCCCTCCCTGCTTCCTGAGCCAGAGTCAGGGGCTGGAGTTCGAAGGAATCTGTAAGTCAGGCTGATCTGAAGAATACATCATAGCCATCACTTCAATATAGCTCATGAGCTCAAGAAATTACACCCTAGACAAACATGAGGAATATGCCTGTAAATGTCTCTACATCAGAAAATTAATCAGTTTGGGTTTTTAAATTATGAAATAGGATGAAGGTAAATGTATCTTTCATTGGGAAATCTTTTGAGCTCTTCACTTTAAGGAATTTCTTAGAGGTGAAAATATCTGCAGACAGAGTCTAAAATAGAAGGTATCAGGCCCATTAAAAACTCACAGTTCTGGAAGTTCATTTATTCATTGAGCTGCCTAACAAATCTGTAAGAGAGTGAAGACATTACATCTCATTATCATTTTCCAAAGAGGAGATCTTATTCTGCTTGGGTAGCCTTTTGAACCCAGGCTATATTCCAGGAAACAATGATCTCTATGATACCATACAATATTCTTGTGCATGTCTGTCGGTTCAGCTTCCTTCGGTGTTGGCTTCATTTTGGATCAGGCTGTCTCCACTCATGGTAAGATGATGGGGCAGGAGTACTGGGCCTGTACTTTCAGAAACTCTATTAGGAAAAGAAAGACTTTTTTAATATCTCCACAAAAATAGGAGTTTGCATCTCATTTGCTACTAGATTCCTGAACTGATCCTTCCATCCTTGGAGACATGTGTTCTAATTGACCCAGTGGGAATCATATTCCTATTCTTGGGAGACAACACTTCCCAGACCTTACAGACTGAATATGGAGAAGTTGTGATTTCTAAGAGGAAAATCAGGGGTTATTTATTCAAGAAGGAAAATGGACATGGACAATCAGGAACCACAGAGACAATTTGTACAACTCATCTTTAGCCATCATTATGCAGCAAGCCAGTTGTCATCATACATATTTAAAATACTCAGACCACATGCCACCAATCTGTGGTTCTTTGGTAGATGTTCTCTGTAGCCTGCAGAATAGAGCCTCTGGTTCCAGAGCACCACACTGCCCTCCCAACACATTTTCTATTTAATACTCTTTTGACCAGTGTAGCCAGCCTAAAGTTAGCCAATCCTGTCTGAAGAGTTGCACTCAGTGCAGGAGTTGTTAGAACATGTGCTGTATTACTGGTGCTGTTTTGTCTCCAGACCATTGTAACCCATTTTTGGTCTCATTCTTCTGAGAACCTGATGAAAAGTGTTAACACTCCTCCAGAAAAAAAAAAAATGTATGTACAGCCATAAATATAGAAACCCCCTAAAATGTGCATCAGTATCAGGAAGCTAAGAAAAATGTCAAGGCTGTACCTGCATCAGTTAATGGCTAAGAATTCATGAAAACCAACAACTAATTCCTAAGATGAACATTTTATGGTAGTCAAAGTCCCAGTGTCTGTCACAGCAGTGTGTCACTGTGCACAGTGCAACATGTATTTCTCCAAGTTGTAGAGCTGATTCGATCAGTTATTTAAAATAGCCCTCAGGCTTTTTTTTGTTTTGTTTTTTAAAAAGGGCATATTTGTCAGTCTAGCATACATAATAGATAGAAAGGCCTAGTAAATTAACGATATGAATATGTTTTACAATCAGAATAGTACTAAAATAATCACACAAATATTATCACATTTTAAGAGGTAAGAGAGAAGGTTCAATTTAAAAACACTAAGCACCTGCATTATACATGAACTGTGGTTTGGCACAGTGGAGAATAATATCTTAAGAACACATTGCTTTCCAATATTCTCATTCCAGGAAGGAAGCTAAAAGAAGCACACACATAATTACATTTAAGCAAATATATGTGATAGCATAAGAAAAGATATATTAAAGCCATTAAACATCAGCAGAAATAATATAATTTATCAAAAAGAAATCATTGAAGGTTTTGCAGAGAATTTCTCTGCAGCTGGGTCTGGAAGTTTCCAGATGGTGGAAGGAGCTAGGAAAGGAATTCCAGGAAGGAACAAGCTAATGACTATTGATTAAACTATTGATTAAATATTTGAAGAGGACTCTCATTTATTACCAAGTTAATTAAATCATACATTTATGCTTTTTCATTCTAAAAAAATCTATATCCAAACGTATAATGAAAATAAGCTTGCTCTAAAATGGATAGTCTAATGGAATTGCTAATATATAGATGAAAAGATATACACTCAAAGGAGTGTCCAAAATCACTGATTATTGTAGGTGAAAAAGATTCTCACATTACCATGCCTCCAAAGCCTACCACAATTTCAAGTACAAATACTTTATGATGGATCAATATTTCAAATGAATAAGGAAATAAATGAGCTTAGAGTAATGATTAAAACACCAACTTAGTTCCCTTATAGTTTAAGATCCTGGTCAAAGATCACATAGTCCAAAAATAGATAGATACATAGATAGATACACACACACACAGATATAGATATATTATTCTTAACACCCCAAAGTGAACAACTTCATTAGAACTTTTCCAAAGAGTACTTCTTGATTTACAGTAAGATAAAGTATACTTCAAATTTGTTGAGGAGAAGAACATTTGTCAAGGGAAGGGATGATATATGTGTGTGTATAAACACACACACACACACACATATATATGGAATATTGTGTCCATATTTCTTATCATATTCTGTGCTCTGGCCAAATCACAACTTTCAAAACAATATATTGAAGGTACAGATGGCACTGAGGAGAAACACAATGGGCTAGTTATGTCTCCTAGATTATTTTTAAACAAATTACACTTTAGTTTATATTTTTACTTGCATTTTTGTCCCTTCCAGTGTCATCTTGACAAGAAAAATCTAGAGAAAAAGTCTTCTTCATGAAAGCGAAGTCTTGTGACAGTATTTCTTTCCACATTAAAAAAAAAACTTCATTGCAGCAAGTGACATTTCTAAGGTGAAGAAGCACTGACTTTTCTAGGACAGAATACAAATTGAATGAAGAAATCAGTTACTGATTATCTACTTTCTCTCTTCTGTAAAGGCTACATCTTCCTTCTCTTCTGAATCACTGCTCTATTCCAAGAACATGAAGTTTTCAGATGCCTGGGCAATAAAAACTCTACTGGGGATTACAACCATGATCTGGTCTTATGCCAACTCCCTGGTGACATCCCTTCAAACCACCCCAATGATAAAATGCTTAAGCTAAAAACTGGAATTGTGAAAACGAGAAATTGAGTGGTGATACCCCACCCTTAATGCGTTTAAATGTAACCCCAGGAACTCTGAGTACTCTAGGGATGCTTTTAACAAAGTAGAGGAAGAAAATTAGAATCATGAATATTTAAGATATTACCAACTACCAAAGAACATTCACGTTAAGTATTAAATGTCATAAGGATGCATCAAGGTAGCAGCAGATTATTCACAGGCCATAGGTGTTTCCTTTTCCTCCTTTCCACCTTGAATATCTGGGGGAAATTTTGCAAAGAACTGGAGCATATTATGTATTCATGAATAATCTATATCTATATAAATATGTATAATGAATATGTAGTGTATAAACTATGCATAAATATGACATTATCTATGGGGTGGTGGTGTGGTGGGACATTATATCGTGGAACTCCAAAGGCAGGGCATTCAAATATATCTTAAATGTTAAGTGATATATCATGCAAAAAATGGACCCCAATATATTTTGAAAATGAAAAAAATGAAGTTGATACAAAATAGTTCCATACATCTTAAGTTTGCATTTATTGAATTGGGAAAATTAATCAGATTCATGCCAAAGTTAACAAGGGTTTTTACTTGAACTATGCCATTGGAAACTATCATATTCATAAGCATATTTGAGACTCATAATAACTCTGTGAAGTGTTGATTAAAATGAAAGAAGTGTTGAAGTGAATTACTCACACACCAAAAACAGAATGTCTCTGGTGAGGAATATTTAATTTTGCTTAAAATATTCCATAACAGCACATAGAACACTATTAATTAATTCCTTTATTTTTTGCAGATAAACTCTTTCACACTTGCCCCTTCTCGACATTCATGAAACCATGCAACTGACTAATAATGTGACTGAATTCATTCTGATTGGGTTGACACAGGACCCTTTTTGGAAGAAAATGGTGTTTGTCACGTTCTTGTTTTTCTATTTGGAGATGTTGTTGGGTAACTTGCTGATTATTACTACCATCAAGACCAGCCGGGCACTTGAGAGCCCAATGTACTTCTTCCTTTTCTACTTATCCTGATCTGATACCTGCTTTTCTACTTCCATAGCCCCTAGAATGACTGTGGATGCCTTCTTGAAGAAGGCCACTATCTCTTTCAGTGAGTGCATGATTCAAGCCTTTACATCCCATTTCTTTGGCTGCTTGGAGATCTTCATCCTCATCCTCATGGCAGTTGACCGCTATGTGGCCATCTGTAAGCCCCTGCACTACATGACCATCATGAGCCCCCAGGTCTGTGATGTCTTGGTGGCCATTGCCTGGGTGGGGTCCTGTGTGCATTCTTCAGCTCAAATTTTTCTTCCCTGAGCTTGCCATTTTGTGGTCCCAAAGTCATTGATCACTATTTCTGTGACGTGCAGCCCTTATTGAAACTTGCCTGCTCAGACACCTATGTGATCAACCTACTCTTGGTTTCCAATAGTGGGGCCATTTGTACAGTGAGTTTTGTCATGCTGATGTTCTCCTATGTTTTCATCTTGCCTTCTCTGAGAAACCACAGTGCTGAGGGGAGGAAGAAATCCCTCTCTACCTGCATCTCCCACATCATGGTAGTCTTCTTGTTCTTTGGACCTTGTATATTTATATACACACACCCTGCAATCACCTTCCCCATGGATAAGATGATAGCTGTGTTTTATACAATTGGCACACCCATGCTCAACCCTCTGATCTATACACTGAGGAATGCAGAAGTGAAAAATGCCATGAGGAATTTGTGGAGCAAGAAATTGATCTCATATGACAAAAGGTGAATGAAGGTTTTAAATCCTTCCGGGTAGTTTGGAGTGACATAGAAGAAGTCAATAGAGAATATTATCTTCTTATTGTTAATTTAGTATAATCCTATCTTGGAGCCTAAGCATTAGTTCCTTTAGGAAAAGAGACAATGTGAACACATACACTGGTTAATGTTGACTGATTTTCATATAGACGAAAAGACAGGTTGAGAAACTAAAATATATGTAAAGCCCATTGCCTTCACTGTTGTTCACTGCTGTGTCTCTGGCTCTCTTGCCTGCCTGTTACCACTTATGATTTGGGTTTGTTGTTTTTTATACTCTTCTCCATGTTGACTTCTGGAGTACCCTGCTAATAGTTACCCATCTATATGCTCAAAGCTTATATTCATAGCCTGACAGATTTTCCCTCTTCCAAACAGTTTCCTTACTAGACATTTTGGTTTCATCCTATCTTATGATCAACTTATTTGTTCTTCCTGACTCAGAGAAAGTACCAGATTTAAATAATTGTAGAAGGTTCATGTTGTAAGGAACAGTGTAAATAATCTAGGTAATCTCCCTTTCAATTCTTGGGGTTATACACTGAAATCTTACCATACATTTACCTAGATCATTCTAGAATAGTAATGGAACACAGAGAGAACATTTATCATTCTGAAAGAGATCTTGATATGAGGGAGGCTGTCACTGTTGGGGTTCTAGTCATTTAACTATTCTTTTTGTAAAATCTACTTTTTCATCCTAATTTGATCCCTTCTAATTTGGAGGCAGTATTATGTTTCTCTTGAATCATAATAATTATAGTAATTTATTTACAAAGTGGGCTACTATGTTTGTAGCATAGATAGTGCAAATTAAGGTAAAGGTATTTATGTGGGCTAGAAATAAATAGTGCAACCAGTTGAGGGTAGGGAATTTGAAAATATTAACAGATTAAACAAAGAATGTGATAACCAAGAGGAACATTTAGGCTTTGAAACAGAAATAGTTACATCACAGACAGAACTTATTTTAGTGAGATTTCAATACAATCCATTAGAGAGTGGTACAGAGAAGATGGAGATGTTTAGACGGATAGAATATTTCTGCAGTGTTGATGCTTTCACATTTTATACTAACTTGTCTGGTCACTGCTAAAATCAAATGTATTATAGTGGATAATGACTGGGACTTGATTATATCTACTTTACCTGAGTACTTTACATTTAGTGTGGTCACAGAAATTTTGGCACTTGGTAAGAGCACACTCCTCAATCCTCATAAATAGGGAGGATAAAATCAGTTCACTTTTTCATAGCAAGTACAAAAAATACTAAGTGACTCACCAGGAAAACCAAAGACTTTCAACCTCAGCCAACCATTATGAACTGGATATGATAGGATTCAACAAGACTTGCGTTCTGTAGGATGCACCAGCCTGAACTGGTAACAGCTGGGCCTCAGCTAAAGATTTGTAGGAACTTCCTGACCCTTGTCCTCCAAAGTTAACTGACCAAGAACAAATAAATTTTACAACCTCCTCAGACCCTCACTGAAACTGTGTTCCTCAGGTCCTCAATCCGCGGTTACCTCTTGCAACCTAACCCCGCTTTTTCTCCTTCCCCTAAGAGAAAAAAGTCTAATAGTTCATACTAACTTAAGAGGGTTCTTTGGGACATTAGTACACCATCTTCTCAGTTTGTTAGCTCTGCAAATAAGTGTTGTTTTCCTTGCGCCAACACCTTGTCTCTTAACTTATTGCCTACCCTGAATGAAGTGGTATGAGCTTGACCTCACTTACACTAATTAACAAAATTATCTGACAGGGCTAGCATAGTTCTGTAATATTTGTGTATGTGTGTGTGTGTGTGTGTGCTTAAATACACATGTACAAACCCTTAAGGTATATTAAATTTCTGTTTTAATAATATTTTTACTTTTTGCTTGGTTTGGATGTTTTTTAAGAGTGATAACCATTGGAAAGGGTCTGGATGAATTTCTCCAGTGAGATGTTGAAGAAATATTTCCATGATAGGGCAGGAAAGTGGAAGAGGGGAAAGAAAAGTTAGGAATCAGAATACCAGGTCATGTTAAAAATGCATAGTCATTGGAAGGGTGGAAAATAAGATCTTTATTCATGGGGATGACACATGCTCTAGGTACCAGTTCTGGTGGCCACAGACATTTCCAAAATGATCTATCTGGATTGCTTCCCAGCAGGGAGGGCCACAACAGAAATTTATCTAGGGTTTCCTACCACTGAAGAACTAACAATTGTCAAGATTTCTATTCAAGCTGTATAACATTAGACACAGGTTGTTAACACATCTGAATATGTAAGGAGACCACTGTAACATCAGTGGTATATGGTTAAGTTAACTCATCATGATGATCTGAATTTAGCTCTATGGAGCACACTGTATGGGGGCCCAGATCTCTGGGAACATGAGATCAGAGCTTCCCCCATTAGGTTATGGGAACCCATAATAACATGTGCTGTCAAATTGCAGTGGAAATTGGTTGGACACTTCTGCTCCAACCCTAGCTGGCAAAGGTAACAAAACCAAGTGGTTGCCTGGATGTAAGTTTGATTGATGACTTTAGTTAACTTAGTTTGCCTACCATTTTTTTTCATATTCATTGTATTATTTATTATGTCTGATTTTTTTAAAAAGCAATTTACCATGTATACTGTTTTATATTCTTTGAGAGTTTTCCTCCTTCTGATATTTTGAGATGACAGAGTGGACATTTTGGTTTTTAATTCAACACCATCCAATATGAAGAATTTCCAGATTGTTTTTTATTTAAGGATTATTGGCCAAAATCAATTAAATATTTAAAAAGTAAATACTGTTATTGAGGGTTATTTTTATTAATGTTGTAAATTCTAAAAATCAAGGTATTATATAAAGATTATAAGTTTTTCATATGCTAAGCACTATTATTCTTTTTGATTTAAAATTTTTATGTTTTTCAAAACAATTCTTCACCCCAAAGCCTATAACATTCTTCCCAAAAGCCTATAACATTCTGCACAAAATTTTAGGTAGCCAACATACTCTCTCATTATGCACTTTTAGCATCAATCTATTTTTCTATTTATTTACTTATGTGAAATCTCTTAATTTTCTGTGAACTCTTTAATATTCACAGCTTTTATGACTATCATTAATATTAGTAAATTACTCTGGTAAAATAAATACATACGTACACCTCAACTTGCCTATGGAATGTCAACACAATAAACATGCAGGGAGGCTCAGATTCACAGCACTTTGCCGACTGCAAACTCTCTCTCCCTCCTGAATCCAGTGAATTTAATGGAACCCTAGGGCAGAGCAGCAGCTGACACACATGCCCACTTCTATGATACATCAACATCCTTCCTTATAATTCTGAAATGTTGATAAATTCTCTCCTAGCATGTTGACGAGTAAGTAGTATCTGTGAGCAATGACATTATCAAACACATTGGATCATAGGAAGATGAGTTCCTCTGAGAACATGTAGCTGAACTTTCTTATTCACTCCTGGCTTCCTGCAAAAACTCATGGCCAGAAGAGGTTCCCAGAATACAAACTACAGGTCCTTCTCATCTCCATAATTTCAAGAAAATTGCCACTTTTACTATGCTCTTTTACTTCTCATCTCTCCTCAGGTTTTAACATTGCCATCTGCTTAATCTTCTTTGAAACCCTCTCATTTCCAAATTCCCTTGCACTTTTATTAACAAAGTTGTCTACAATACAAGGTTATAAACCAATTTTGCCATAGTTTCATATACTACGTTTATAGGTATTTTCCATTTAACTTTGCATTTGTTTTTATTTACTGTGGTGTAAAGAATATTTTCTCAGACAGGTAAACAATGCTCCAGCAGGCTTTTTAAATAAAGGATTTTTCCAGTAATTTGAGGTACCACCTTAAACTTATTCCAAAATCCAAAACCTAATATGATCTATTTTAGGAGTTTATTCATTTACCCTGACATGTCTTTTCTATTGCTAACACCACATTTTTGAGATTTGTGCTATATTTTAATATGTGATAGGCCTTTCCCACATTTTTTGTCCAAAGTTACCTGCCTATGTTTTGCATATTTATATTTCAATATGAACAAACTAGTCTATCTTAACAAATATTTTTAAGTGATTTTACTTGGCAACTCTTTAATGTATACATTAGTTTGTGGAGAGCTAAGAATTTTAGGATGTTAATATATTTAAGATATTAAGCAGGATTTGTGATAATAAAAAAAAAACATTTCATGAACTCACACAGGACCTGGAACAGTTTGAGTTTTTCACCCACCAGACTAGGAATCACCTAATTCACAGTATGCCAGATGTTGAGAAATGCATGGCCTCAGTGCATTTGCCAAAATTTGCTATAAACTGAACACTGTTCTAGTCCCACTTAGCAAAGCTCAAAAATATTTATAAGCATGCAAAATATCCAGTAACAAAGATAAAATGTATAATGTGTAGTGTCCAATATCAAAGTACCAATTACGCAAAGAAGCAGGAATGCATAACCCACAATCTTGCAGGAAAGTCAATCAATTCAAACCAAAATAGACATAATGATGATTATAGAATTAGTAAACATGTACTTCAAAACAGTTATAACTATGTTCAATCTTTTCAAAAGAGTAGAGATAATATTCAGTATGGTATGTAGAGTACCCATAGTGAAATTTTAGTGATGAAAAATTTGATACCTGAGATGAAATTTACACTGGACAGCTGAATAACAAACAACTGGACACTGTAGAAGAAAAGATTAATGAACTAGAAGGTATAGGAATAGAAATGATCTAAATTGAAGACCAGGGGGAGGGGCCAAGATGGTGGACTACAATTACCCTGCACATGCTTCTTTCATAGAGGATCAAAAGTGGTGTGTAGATATGTACTTCCAGATTTATCACCTAAGAGAGAGTATTGGAATCAAGGGAGAGATGGTGGGAGGTACTCAGATTGAAGGAGAGGGAATTGGGGCAACCTGCTCAGCAGGGTCAGAGATATCCAGGGAAAGCACCCACACATGGGGACGGAACAGAGGAGAGAACCTGCAGACTCCAAACATTCCCAGCAGAAATTTCAATGTGAGCTGCAGGAGAGCCCCTCCATTGCAACAGGCCTCCACATTCACACAGGAGCTCCCTGGAGACTGTGCAGTGCATTGCTCCAGGGAGAAGGCACAGTGGGGTCCTGCTGGCTTCTGAATCCTGGGTGATGCAACTGGCACCATTCTCAGGCCCCAGCCCCAGAGCATTACATTCACCCGGGAGCCAGCTCCATTGTTGCCACCTCCCCATCACCCTGCCAGGCCAGAGAGGGAATTCAGAATATAGATCACAAGTAAGATTAATGGGATTGATGAGAAAGTTGAAAACCAACACAAAGAAACCAAAAAAAAAATTAGGACATGCATGAAAAAGTCACTAAAGAGGTAGATAATCTAAGAAAAAATATAACAGAACTTCTGGAAATGAAAGAGCCGTTTAGGACATTTCAAAACACAGCAGAAAGTTTTAACAACTCTGCAGACCAAGAAGAAGAAAGAATTTTGCAGCTTGAAGACAAGGCTTATGAATTAAGCTGATCATTCAGAAATGAAGAAAAAAGAATCAGGAAGAATGAACAATCTTCCCAAGAAACATGGGATTATGTAAAGCACACAAATAGAAGAATCATAGGTATCATTGAGGAAAGAGAATAAAAAGCAAAAAGTATAGAAAAGCTATTTGAGGGAATAATGGAGGAAAACCTCCATGGTATTGATAGAGATTTTAGACATCCAGATACAAGAAGGACAATGGAAACTTGGAAGATTCATGGCAAAAAGGATTTCACCAAGGCATATAGTCATCAGTCTGGCCAAAGTCAAACTGAAGGAGAAAATTCTGCAAGCTGCAAGATGAAAGCATCAAGAATCTTACAAAGGAAGACCCATCAATATAATGGCAGACTTCTCAGTAGAAACTTGATAAGCCAGAAGGAATCACGGCCCCATTTTTAGTTTTCTTAAACAGAATAAATGCCAGCCAAGAATTTTGTATCCTGCAAAACTCAGTTTCAAAAATGAAGTAGAAATAAAGTCTTTCCCAGACAAGGAAACATTAAGGAAATTGTCACCACTAGAACTGTTCTACAAGAAATGCTTAAAAGTGCTCAATGGAACAGAACAATTGATACCTACCACTGTACAAAAATTCAAATGTTAAAATTCACAGCTCTTATAAAACAGTAACACAAGGGAGAGAGAGAGCAAAGCAATGAGGTAATGGTCAACATGATGTGCAGAACAGTATCTCACATATCAATACTAACATTGGGTATAAACAGTCTAAATTCCCCACTCAAAAGATATACATTGGCAGAATGAATAAAAAACACAACCTATATACATACTGTCTCCAAGAAACCCCTTCAAATTGCCAAGATTCTCATAGACTCAAGGTAAAGGGGTGGGAAAAATAGTCCATGCAAATAGAAACCTAAAGCAAGCAGGAGTCGTGATTCTTATAACTGATAAAACAGACTTTAAATCAACAGTAGTTGATTTAAAGACAAAAAATAGTCATTATATAAGTATAAAGGGATCGATTCAACAACAAGTTATAACAATCCTAAATATATACACACCTAACAGAGGAACTCCCAGATTCATAAGACAAATTGTACTAGATCTAAGGAAAGAAAGAAACACCAACATCATAATAGCTGGAGACTTCAACACTACAATGACAAAACTAAACAGATCATCAAGGCAGAAAATCAACAAAGAAAAAACGGACTTAAACAACTATAGAACAGGGTGTTGGGGGAAGATGGTAAATCAAAAGTACCACCAGCCAGAGCATCTATGTAAGAATGAGAAATTTGAGATGAAATAGCAAAAACAGATAGACAAACATAGATCAGATGAGGGTCTGAAGGAAGGAAGCCTGAACCTACAGAAGACTCCATGGGAAGAGGTTGACAAGCAGAACTGGAAGGAGAAAGGCATCGGTGGGGATTAAGCCCGCAGAGGCTCTCAAAACCACCAACAATGGTAGGTAGATTGGCTATCATCTCCCTCCCTTGCATGTCAGACTGTTGTTGGGCTCCTGAGCTGCTGGAGAGATTGTCTGCTGAAGCGAGCCCAGAGGTGCTGTCACCAGCATGTGGAGAGGTTCTTGGCGACAGGGCGCCAGGCTTTCACCACCCCCATTGGGGCACCTCCTGCTCTACAGACTTGAGCCAGATGGCAGGTGCCATATTGCTTCTCTACACCCCTGTCACCTTTGCCTCCCCCAGGGGCCCTCAACCACTCAGAATCCATCTTGTTCGTCCCCCCCACAGACATGTCCCAATGCCGGCCCAGACTGCAGGAGCCACAGGGATCCAGTGGATCTCGGATGATCGTGTGACCACAGGGCCTCATCATTCTGGGTGGACTGCCTCCTGGAGAGAGGGTTGGAGATGACCAGAGGGTGGACTTTCCTCCACCTAGACTCTTTTACACCCCTTCCTCTGCCCCACCCATGGCTGCCAAGAGAGACAATTGAGCCACTACACAGAGGCTTCCACAGGGAATGGGGCTCAGATCTTTCCTTTTGGGGTCCTGCAGCAGACTGATGGGTGCTTGGACTCTGAGTTCCATACCTGCTGGTCCTCCCTGGTACTGCTTGCCTAGCTATCCCGGCAGATGGGGACACAACCCAAGGTAGTGGGACATTTAATCAGCTTGGGCACCCCAAGAGAAAGACTTGGGACCAGTATCCTTCTCCCTGGCATGCTCAGGGTTTGAACCCCGAGGCCCAAGGGATGGACCCACAGGCCAGTTCCTGTACACTCAGATCTCAATTGCATCACCCACTGTGCATCACCTGGAGGTGAATTAGTGAATTAGTCTCTCAAGGTGTGGATGGCTGAAGAAGCCAATCTGGGGTGAGAGAACAGAGTGGATCCTAGCTGCAGGGTGCTTGTGGTGCACCCCTCCTCCCACAGGAGGGCTGCGCTCCCAACTCAGACCAGGATCGTGGGCAGGGAACTTCCCAGCCCGCATCACTGTGATGGGGCAGCTGGGCTGGCTAGAAGTCCTGCCTGTTGGCAGAGGCCCAGAAGAAACTGTGGAATAGGGGAGGGTGGGAAGAAGTGAGGGCTGCTCCAGACAGCCATAAAGTGGGTCTCAGACAACCCTGCCTCCATATGCAGACTTTTTGGTTGAGTTGGGCCACTTTGGACCCTCCCTGGCAGCATTGCCCAGAGGAAGGGAAAAGATTTTTGACCCCTGCTATAAGCATTTGTGGAAATTGAGGGCAGGTTCACCCAACCCAGGCACGCCCAGCCTCACTCCCCCACCTGCCCTGCTGAGGTGGAGAATAAGGACACACCTGGAAGTTCCAGAGCCCCACCCACCACCTGGGGCATTAGAGTGCTTCTCCTGAGGAAGTACAGCTGGTCACAGGATCCAAAAACAACATTGTAGTTTGTTCCTCCCAGCAAGTGCCACCTACTGACAGGGAGGTCAATTTGCATGCCCTTTTACTGCATTGACTATCTACCATACAGGGTGTGGTCGATTCTCACCCACAAGCACCACCTACTGGCTCAGAGAGTAAATGGACAAGGCATCATCTAAACAAAAGAAAATCCAAAGGTGAGAAGCAACAGATGCTCTAGATGATATGGAATCTGCAAAAAAACTCCAGAAGTATGAAAAATCAAAGTGAAAGGACACCTTCAAAAGGGAACACCAGCTCTCTATCAATGGCCAACCAAAATTAGAACATTAAATGACAGGTGATGAATTTTGAACATGGATTGTAAGGAAGCTCAATGAAATGCAAGACAAAATGGAAACCCAATGCAAAGAAACCACAAAAAGAATGCAGGAAATGAATGAAAAATACACTAAATAAATTGAAATATTAAAGAAAAATCAAACGGAACTTCTAGAAATGAAAAATTCAAGGAAGTACAAAACAAAGTGGAAAGCCTTAAGAATAGGTTAGATCAAACAGAAGAAAGAATTTCAGAGCTTGAAGAAAACACCTTTCATTCAACAAGTCAGCTGCAGAGATAGAGCAGGGAAGTAAGAGAAAAGAGCAAAGCCCACAAGACATAGGGGATTATGTGAAGAGGCCGAACATAAGAATCACAGGCATCCCTGAGGGTGAAGAAGAAAACACACAAGGGTTGGATAATCTATTAGAGGGAATAATTGAGGAAAGTTCCCTGGGCTTGCTAGAAATCTACATAACCAGGTACAAGAAGCTCAAAGAACTCCTGGGAGATTCTTTTGCAAATAGAAAACACCACGACATGTAGTCTTCAGACTGGCCAAAATAAACATGAAAGAGCCCCTCCTACAAGCCGTAAGGCAAAAGCAGCAAGTAACTTACAAAGGAAAACCCATCAGACTGATGCAGACTTCTCCACTGAGACCTTACAAGCTGTAAGGGACTGGGCCTCATTCTCAGTCTTCTTTAACAGAGTAATGACCAGCATAGAATTTTGTATCCTGCAAAACGAAGTTTCACATATGAGGGGGACATAAAGTCTTTCACAGACAAGCAAACACTGAGGGAATTTATCAAAACAAGATCTGCCCTGCAGAAGTACTCAGAACTGCGTTACACTTGGATCAGCATGATAGACACTCACCACTGTAAAATCATCCAAAAGGCAAAGGTCAAAGGCTAGATACCACAATGGCTCAAGACATAAAACAAACCATAAAAGTTCTACTCAACAGGATGAACAGAAATACACTCCACTTATCAATTCTTTCAGTAAATGTGAATGACTTGAACAGCCCACTAAAGAGACATAGGCTAGCCGAATAGATAAATATACACAAACCAAGTATCTGCTGTTCAGGAAATGTGTTCAGGAAACACATTCAGATGCAAGGTGAAGGGTTGAAAAAAATATTCCATGAAAATGGAACCCAAAGGAAAGCTGGAGTAGTAGTTATCATATTAGATAACTTAGTCTTCAAATGAAAAAAAGCAATGAAAGACAAAGATGGTCATTATATTATGGTAAAGGGACCAATTCAACAAGAAGACATAACAATTTTAAGTATTTACACACCTGACAGGTGCACCCAGATTCATAAGTCAAATCTTACTTGATTTAAACAAAATGATAAACAACAGCACTGTAATAGGTGGGGATGTCAACACCCCACTGACAGAATAGGACAGATCTTCTAAACAGAAAATAAACAAAGAAAAAATGGACTTAAACAGAACTCTAAAACAAATGGGCCTAACAGACATTTACAGACTTTCTACCCAAAAATGACTGAATATACATTCTTCTCATCAGCTAATGGGAAATTCTTTAAGATTGACCATACTGTAGGCCACAAAACATGTCTCAACAAATTTTAAGAAACAGAAATTATACCAGGCATCTTCTCAGACCATAGTGGAATAAAGGTAGAAATCAACCCCAAAAGAAACAGTCACCTACACGAAGTTGTGGAAACAAAACAACATACTGCTGAACAATTATTGGATCAAGGAGGAAATTAAGATGGAAATCAAAAGACTCTTTGAACTAAGTGATAAGGGGACACAAGTTATTAAAATCTGTGGGACACAGTTAAAGCAGCCTTGAGAGGAAAATTCATACCCTTAAATGCCTACATTCAAAAGATAGAAAAATCACAAATCAACACTCTAATGAACTGACTCAAAGAACTGGAAAAAGAAGAGCAAATCAATCCCAAACTCAGCAGAAGAAAACAAATAACTAAGATTAGAGCAGAACTAAATGAAATCAATAACAAAAGAACTATATGAAAGATTAGTGACACAAAAGATGATTCTTTGAAAAGATAAACAAAATTGACATGCCGCTCACTAGATTAACCAGAAACAGAAAAGAAAGGACTCTAATAAACTCAATCAGGAATGGAAAAGGAGAAATTACAACTGATACTACAGAAATAAAAAATATCATCTCTGAATACTATACAAATACCTATGCACATAAATTTGAAAATGTGGAGGAAATGGACAAATTCTTAGAAACACCAATAAAAATACTCTCCAAAAAAATAAGTCCCAAACCAGATAGTTTCACACCTGAATTCTACCAGACCTACAAAGAAGAACTAGTGCCTATCCTGCAGAAATTATTCCACAACATCGAGAAGGAATCCTCCCCAACACGTTTTACAGAGCCAATATCACAATGATTCCACAACCAGGAAAGGACTCAACAACAAAGGAAAACTACAAGCTAATATCCCTTATGAATATAGACACAAAAATTCTCAGTAAAATCCCAGCATTCAAATTAAGCTGCTCATCAAAAAAATAATCCATTACGACCAAGTGGGCTTTATCCTAGAGATGCACAGGTGGTTCAACATACACAAATCTATAAATGTAATTCACCACATAAACAGAGGTAAAAACAAAGGCCATATGATCCCCTCAATAGATGCAGAAAAAGTATTTGACAAAATTCAGTACCCTTTTATGATAAGAACACTTGACAAAATAGGCATAGATGGGACTTACTTCAAAATGATAAAAGTCACATATGACAAACACACAGCCAACATTATATTGAATGGGGAAAAATTGAAAGCATTTCCACTTAGAACTGGAGCCAGAAAAGGTTGCCCTCTATCACCACTCCAACCAACATTGTACTACATGTCCTAGCCAGAGCAATCACACAAGAGAAGGAAATTAAGAGAATCCAAATGGGGGCAGAAGAGTTCAAACTATCACTCTTTCCTGACAATATGATCTTATATCTAGAAAACCCCAAAGATTCTGCCGAGAGACTTCCAGAATTGATACAAAAGTTCATCCAAGCCTCAGGTTAAAAATCCATGTACACAAATCACTAGCATTCATATAAGTCAACAACAATCAAACTGAGAACCAAATCAGAGACTCAACACCTTTCACAATACCAACAAAGAAAATAAAATAGAATATATAAAAGAATATATTTAACCAAGGAGGTTAAAGACCTCTACAGGGAGAACAATGAAACACTAAGGAAGGAAAGAGCAAAGGATGTAAACAGGCGGAAAACCATGGATCATGCTCATGGATCAGCAGAATCAACATTGTTAAAATGTCTTTTCTACCCAAAGTGATCTACAGATTTTATATAATTCTTAATAAAATACCAACATCATTTTTTGCAGATCTAGAAAAAATAATTCTACACTTCATGTAGAACTTGAAAAGACCCCATATAGCTAGCACAACCTCAAGGATAAAGAACAAATTGGGAGCCATCAGTCTACCAGTCTTCAAGCTATACTACAAGGCTATAGTAACCAAAACAGCATGGTACTGGCACAAGAACAGAAACATAGGCCAATGGGAGAAGACTGAGAACCCAGATATAACACCATCCTCACATAGCCATCTGATTTTTGACAAAGTAGACAAAAACATACACTGGGGAAAAGAATCCCTATTCAATAAATGGTGTGGAGAAAAGTGGATAGCCACAGATGGAAGACTGAAAAAAGATCTGCACCTCTCATGTCTCACAAAAGTCAACTCACAATGGATAACAGACTTAAACCTAAGACATGAACCTTAAGAATTCTAGAAGAAAACATTGGAAAACTCTTATAGATATTGGCCTAGGCAAAGAATTCCCAAAGAAGACCCCAAAAGCAATCACCGCATCAACAAAAATAAATAAATGGGACCTAATCAAATTTAAAAACTTCTGCACAGGCAAGGATACTATCACTAGAGTGAACAGACAACCTACAGAATGGAAGAAAATTTTGCATGCTACACATCTGATAAAGGGCTCATAAGTAGAATCTATACAGAACTCAGGAAAATCAGCAAGAAAAAAAATCAAACAACCCCATTAAAAAGTGAGCAAAGAACATCAACTGAAACTTTTCAAAAGAAGACAGACTAATTGCTAAGAAATACATGAAAATATGCTAAAATATGCTAAGAAATATACGAAAAAATGCTAAACATCTCTAATCATCAGGGAAATGCAAATCAAAACCACAATGAGGTACCACTTAACTCCAATGAGAATGGCTTTTATCAAAAAGTCCCAAAACAACAAATGTTGGCATGGATAGAGAGAGATAGGAACCCTTATACACTGCTGGTGGGACTGCAAACTAGTACAACCTCTATAGAAAGTAATACGGAGATAACTCAAATAACTAAAAGTAGAACTACCATTTGATGCAGTAATCCCACTACTGGGCATCTACCCAAAAGAAAAAAGGGTGTTCTACAATAAGTACATATGCACTCAAATGTTTATAGCAGCACAATTCACATTTGCAAAGTTGTGGAAAAAACCCAAGTGCCCATCAGTACATGAGTGGATTAATAAAATGTGGTATATATATACCATGAAGTACTACTTAGCCACAAAAAACAATGGTGAACTAACACCTCTTGTATTATCCTGGATGGAGCTGGAGCCCATCCTCCTAAGTGAAGTATCAAAAGAATGGAAAAACAAGCACCACATAGGCTCACCATCAAAATGGTACTAATTGATCAACACTTATGTGCACATGTGAAAGTAACATTCACCAGGTGTCAGGCAGGTGGGGGGGAAGAGGGGATGGGTAAATTCACAACTAATGGGTGCAGTGCTCACTGTCTGGGGGAGGGACACATTTGTAGCTCTGATTCTGGTGGTGCAAAGGCAACATATGTAACCTAAATGTTTGTACCCCATAATATTTTGAAATGAAAATAAATAAATTGAAAAAAAGTAAAAATAAAATAAATAAAATGCCTATGTTCACTTAAAAAAAAAAGGATTAAGCAAAGCAGAGCATGGAATGAATTAGAAGATGCTAACCATGGCTTGAAGTGAGAACCAGAGATCGAGAATGAATTGCTCAAGACTCTTACTGAGTGGTATTTATAAAATATCACCCTGACTAGGACCATGGTCCATAGCAGGTGATTCCTCTGTGTCAGGACACCCACATAAAATTTCAATTTAAAGTAAATAACACTTCTTTCTTAATTCCACAAACAATTGAAGTAATGCTGCTTCTGGGCCATGACTTTTCTGATAAATTACTCCAATTTTGCATTTTTCTGTGGAGTGTGAATAAACATATAAATAGGTAGGATGAAATGTTTAAAGACCATATAAAGCAAGAAATTGTTTGGTGTCATCCTCTCTGAAGGGACATGTTGAGCTAAGTTCAAGTTGTCCCTCTGGCTTCAGTCTCAATGCTATGTTTTCTCAGAGTAAACAGACCTGTCCTATCTTCTTTTCAAATAATATGAAAAGACAAAAATTTTCCTTTACTCTCTAGAAATTGTACTTTCAGTTGTAAAGTCGTGGAACTTCAAGATCAGTTTCTAGGAGAAAAAAATATCATTTTGATTAACCTATAAATCTTTGCATAATTATACATAAAATGTTATTCTTTAATAAGTACTCATGCTACCCTAGTCTCCAACAATGTATGTTGTCCTTATGGATTGATGATGTCTTATTCCAGAACTCAGCTCTTTTACTTAGTAAGTACACAGGAAGTTTGAACTAATTCTGTGATTCCATCTCAGTATTTACAGTGTTCTATTCCTGAACGTGAAGGAAAATGAAAGCATCTTCAAATAGAAACCTAGGGGAAGTTTAAAAAAGAAAAAAAAAAACCCTCTAATAGATGAGGGACATAAAAGGTTTGTAAACACTTGAGCAAGTCAAACCACATAAAACTGTGTCTTGGAAAATCATACTGATGGGAAATTTCCAAACCTTGGGGGAAATGAGAAGCAATTCTATAGGTTCATGACCTCTGAGGGTAATTTCTTTAAATTTCCAGTAGGAAACCAAGGAAGAAAGTTGTGCTGCTTTGTTTTGTTTTTCTTTTTCCTGAGACAATATTAAATACAGCACTTGATAAGCAGTGGAGGACACTCCCTACCTTTTCTACCAGAGAAGCTCTTCCTCTCTCTCTTACATGTAGAAGGAAGGGTTGGAAGCAACCTTCACATTTTGGCCAGCCACCAAATGGACTTTTCTCCATAGAGAACAGGAGATTACCATCACCAGAATTTTCAAGGAACTGAAAAATGGTGAGATTTGTAATTCACATTTTTGCATTTTCAGAGAGGACTTCAAATTGTGAAGTGGTGCTTAAAAGTGTGGGCGTTTTGGTCAGGCTATAAAGTTTGATGCAATGCATGAGCCTATCACTTAAGAACCGTGTACACTTGGGCTAGTTACATAACCTTTCTGCCTCTCAGACTCCTCATACTTAATCAGGATAATAATATTAACAAGCTGAAAGGATGTGGAAACAGATAAAATAATACATGTAGAATCCATAGACTAGCACTTGACACATAATAACTGCCCAATAAACAGCAGTTGTTAGAATGCAAATTGGTGGGGTTTTGGGGGGAGAGGGGGTAGGAGCACTAATTAATTCAAGTCTAGTGAAATTAGACCTATTTTCAGCCTTTCATGTTCAAGTTAAATCCAAATAAGTTAGAAATGCAACAAGTGGATATTTTTCTCCTTGTTCTTTAATAGCATTTTATTTATTCCCTGTAAAATATTCTCATTTATCATCTATTACCTGATGCTCTCCCCATCCAGGATGTTTTAGATTAAAAAGTAGAATTTTCTTCTGTATAAAGCTGTATAAAGAACACTGATGTAATATGCTAAATTCAAGTGCTGCTGTACCATATACATGGTTATTGATATAGAATAAAGCACTTATTCTATTGATACAGTATAAAGCACTTACTATTTCCACGTTGACACACTAACAAATGGCACAGGGAAGGACATTAAGGGTAAGAAATCTGTCTCACATCACACAATGGAGTCTTCTGATTTTAACTTGTCCACTTTATTTTCCTAAGCACATTTGATATCACAATAGTATTAGGTTCCTGCCACAGAATTGTTCAGGAAAATTTAAATTGCTTTAGTGCTAGTTGTCCTGGCTTTGTCTCATCCCTAAAAGATGCTAACCGTGGCTTGAAGTGAGAACCAGTGTTCCAGAATGAATTGCTCAAATCTGTTACTGAGTGATATTTATAAAATATCACCCTGAATAGGACTGTGGTCCATAGCAGGTGGTTCTTCTGAGTCAGTACACACATTTAAAATTTCAATTTAAAGTAAATAACACTTCTGTCTTAATTCCACAGACAACTGAAGTGATGGTGCTTCTGGGTCATGACATTTCTAGGAAATTTTGCATTTTTCTGTGGAGTGTGAATAAACATAGAAATAGGTAGGATAAATGTTTACACACTGTATAAAGCAACAAATTGTTTGGTGCCGTCTCTCTCTGAAGGGACATGTTCTGCTAAGTTCAAGTTGTCCGTCAGCCTTCAGTCTCAATACTGTTTTCTCAGAGTAAACAGACCTGTCCTATCTTCTTTTCAAATAATATGAAAAGACAAAAATTTTCCTTTACTCTCTAGAAATTGTACTTTCAGTTTTAAAGTCGTGGAACTTCAAGATCAGTTTCTAGGAGAAAAAAATATCATTTTGATTAACCTATAAATCTTTGCATAATTATACATAAAATGTTATTCTTTAATAAGTACTCATGCTACCCTAGTCCCAAACAATGTACGTTGTCCTTATGGATTGATGATGTCTTATTCCAGAACTCGGCTCTTTTACTGAGTAAGTACACAGAGAGTTTGACCTAATTCTGTGATTCCATCTCAGTATTCACAGTGTTCTATTCCTGAACATGAAGGAAAATGAAAGCATCTTCAAATAGAAACCTAGGGGAAGTTAAAAAAAGAAAAAAAAAACCCTCTAATTGATCAGGGACATAAAAGGTTTGTAAACACTTGAGCAAGTCAAAACACATAAAACTGTGTCTTGGAAAATCATACTGATGGGAAATTTCCAAACCCTAGGGAAAATGAGAAGCAGTTCTATGGGTTCATGACCTCTGAGGGAAATTTCTTTAAATTCCAGTTGGAAACCAAAGAGGAAACTTTTCCTGCTTTGTTTTTTTTTTTTTTTTTCCTGAGACTATGTTAAAGACAGCACTTGATATTCAGTGGGGGACATTCCCTACCTTTTCTACCAGAGAAGCTCTTCCTCTCTCTCTTAGATGTAGAAGGAAGGGTTGGAAGCAACCTTCACATTTTGGCCAGCCACCAAATGGACTTTTCTCCATAGAGAATAGGAGATTACCATCACCAGAATTTTCAAGGAACTGAAAAATGGTGAGATTTATAATTCACATTTTTGCATTTTCAGAGAGGACTTCAAATTGTGAAGTGGTGCTTAAAAGGGTGGGCGTTTTGGTCCACCTATAAAGTTTGATGCAATGCATGAGATTATCACTTAAGAACCGTGTACACTTGGGCTAGTTACATAACCTTTCTGCCTCTCAGACTCCTCATACTTAATGAGGATAATAATATTAACAAGCTGAAAGGATGTGGAAACAGATAAAATAATACATGTGGAGTCCATAGACTAGCACTTGACACATAATAACTGCCCAATAAACAGCAGCTGTCAGAATGCAAATTGGTGGGGTTTTTGGGGGGAGGGGAGTAGGAGCACTAATTAATTCAAGTCCAGTAAAATTAGACCTACTTTCAGCCTTTCATGTTCAAGTTAAATCCATATAACATAGAAATGCAACAAGTGCATATTTTTGTCCTTGTTCTCTAATAGCATTTTATTTATTCTCTCTAAAATATTCTCATTTATCATTTATTATCTGATGCTCTCCCCATCTGGATGTTTTAGATTAAAAAGTAGAATTTTCTGCTGTATAAAGAGCACTGATGTAATATGGTAAATTCAAGTGCAACTGTAGCATATACAGTGTTACTGATGCAGAATACAGCACTTATTCTATTGATATAGTATAAAGCACTTACTATTTCCACATTGACACACTAACAAATGGCACAGGGAAGGACATTAAGAGTAAGAAAACTGCTTCACATCACAGAATGGAGTCTTCTGATTTTAACCTCGTCCACTTTATTTTCCTAAGCACATTTGATGTCACAAATAGCATTAGGTTCCTGTCACAGAATTGTTCAGGAAAGTTTCAATTCCTTTAGTGCTAGTTGTTCAGGCTTTGTCTCACCCCTAAAAGGAACTAAATCACTAAGACAACAGAAAAAATAAGATTCAGGCATCGATTAGAAAGGACACCAGTGGAAACAGAGAAAGGTTTTTTGATCTGTTTTTTATTTTTTTTCAACTTCCATAAATAGTAAGAGTATAAAAGTGAGAGATTTAGGTAAAATAAGATTTTATTTATTCTTTGTCTTTTAATAAGCAAATATTTGGAAAAATGATAGCAAATTACAAATGATATTACCACATTGTAAGATATAAATGCATCTAAAATTTACTGCTTGAAATATGAATACAAAACATTACTTACAATAACAACCTTGCTACTAATTGCTCTTATAATTCTGAATGTTATGTATATCAACCTTGAAACAGAAATTCTATTATTTTCAGAATGAATGATGCTAGAATTAGTTTTACGGCAAAAACTGATGGGAAGGAAATAGTAGGCAATGTGGATAGTGGGGCATGAAGAGGTCAACTTCCCAAGGTCACAGCCCCAAGAGATGCTGCGAGGGGGACCTGAGCAATCTGAGGTGCAGCTCCAGCATATTAAGTGTATGACTATCAGGAAAGACCAGGAAAAACATGGACAAAATAAGCTGCTACCTGGAGGAGAACATGAATTTAGCATTGATATCAAAGTTAGTGCACAGAAGACAGGGAGGGCTGGTATGTTTATGGAAAGTATACAAGAGTTTATAACTTTAATGCAAGATTCTGCGTAATGTTACCATGTTAGTTCCATCTATGCAAATGAATTATCCCCAAACCCCACCTCCTTTGTCTGAACTGTTTAGATGATAAAAAATATGGTTTGTGGGTTTTAAACTGGATGTTTAATTGTAAATATTTGAATAATAATATATACATTGCAAATAAAAAGTCACTATACTGTGTGTTTCCTTGTAGATTATAAAATTAAAGTTAAAATATCTGTATGAATGAGCAAGTTATTACAATTTTTCTTCTGATTTTCTCACTCATATTATAAAAATCCTTCACCTTCTATGTCCTCATATTATTAGTGTTTTATTTATAGCACCATGTGTTATTAATTTTGATAGCCTGATTTAGAGAAACTTCTTCCTATCATTGAATATTTCAGATATTTCTCAATTTTCACTATATAAATGGACATGGCACCATCTTTCATTATAAAACTTCCCCATCACATTTCACCTTCACAATGAATTTTTAGCGTTGGGGTTACTTGTATAAAATACACAAACATGTTTATGATTCTGAAATTGTTACCAATATATTTTCCAAAATGATTACATGGATGAAGCAGTTTCATTGCAATTTTAGAATGGGTATCATTAAAAATAGTATGATTTTAAAAAAACATATTATATTCCTAAGACAGATTCAATTTTCTAGCTTGCTTTCTGTTCCTAGGTAAATACTGCTTAAAATTAATGCTGACATCAATATTTGATTTCTACTTTGCAAAACACATTAATAATAACTGTCTATTTTACTTTTATGGGTCAGGCAGCTTGAACAAGTGTAACTGTCTATTTCACAGCAGAGGAGCCTGAGGCATAGTTGATTGTTCAATGACACATGGCTAGTACATGATGAAGCTGGTATTACTCATGTTTTGCTAGCACAAGTAGAACAATTTTTTTCTTTTTAATTAACTTTTCATTTGTAGTAATTTCAGATTAACAGAAAAGTTACTAAGTGAGTATAGCAACTTTATATTACTCAATTTACCTTACTCTTATCAATTTACATTACCATGGGTACATTTGTCAAGATTATTAAATTAAATTGATATATTACTCTTAACTAAACATCAGATTTTATTCACATTTCACTAATTCGTCCACTACTGTCCTTTTTCTGTTTTAGGATTTAGTGTGGGACAACACATTGCATTTAAGGCAATTACCTTTTAAATTATTTAAAATCATAATTCTTGTGATCATAAACCAGGAGGACATATAGTCTCCATTGTGAAAGTGTTAACACTAACTTTGGAAATTCCTCTTACCTGAAAAAAGAAGGGGTTGGTTTGTTTATATATAATGAATATTTTAATTCTAAAATAGTATTCATCTTAGAACACTCAGGATAAAGGAAGTGGAGTGTTTAAGAATTACTTAATTACTTGATTAATATAGAGCCTTGTCTTCCCTTTCCACCACCCACCCAATTAGGTTTTGTACAGTGAAGCTATCTGAAATAGGGGTGGATGCTTGTGGGTCTGAGGGCCACAATAATTTATTAAAGGATTACAAAGGATATTTAAAAGTGTTGTACATTTAAAAAGTGTCACTTCTGTACTGAGACCAATCATACAAAATGTTTTACCCTAGTAAATTAATAAAAGGATGAGTAAAACCAGGTTGGTCACAGTAAAGCAGAAATTAGGAGTAAAGATTTACAATTTCTGCTCTGTCAGTGACTCTGGGAGCCTGTTCTCCCTGCTCATCATGATCTTCCATGCTTGTTACTGCATCAGTGTTTCTGTGTGTGTTGCCTTATCTGATTCTCACAAGAACCCAATCAATAGAAATTCTTCTTGTACCCATTTAGGGAAGTGGCAGCTAAGGCTTTGAGAATTTGAAGAATTTTAAGTAACGTGATCCAACCCAGTAGAAGATCCTGGATTTGACCCCATGTCTATGAGTCTGGAGCTGATGTTCCTACTCATTTCACCTCATTGTCTTTCCTGCCTTAGTCCTAGGCTAGGCTGAGCACTGCTGGGTCATATGTTGATACTTTTTGCTTTGTAATAGGTGGGTGTTGTCTGATCCAATGACCTTATAGGGTTTGTTTGAACTGTTGTTTTCCTGGCAACAACCTGTAACTGCATATGGGGTTCCTAGTGCAGACACCAATAGGAATCACCATGGAAACATAAGGGAAATGGTTGTTTTAGAGTAAGTCAAAGGACAGATATTAAATACACAATTGTGTATTTGTTAGTTTTATTAACATTTGATTGTTTCTGTTAACTCTAAGTGGCATTCATAAAAATCAGCTTATTTGTAAGTCTCACAATAAATCTCATTTTTATTTTATTCACCTATTTTTCAGCAAACATATATATAATATAAAATTAACACATGCAGTCATATAAATGTGCTATTTGACTTATACATTTCAGTTGTATGTATGAATGAGGATACAATCATCCTGTGAAGCTCTTTCTCCCTGTGGAAAATGAAGTCAAAAGTTAGATAATTATCTGAATAACTCACTCCAAAGCTTTCTGTGGGTGAGGTGGGGGGCTTTGTAAGGGAGTTAACAGTAACTACAATTGGTAAAGAGCACTTTATCATAAGCAACATTTTCACATTTTCAAATTTGACCCTCATTATAATAGTAGGAGATGAGCAGGTAAGCTATTAATATATACACACATCTCTGCTTTACGATAATGTCAAATAAATTTGAAACATGTATATCCTTAGTAGTTATACTTGATCAGACCTGACCACATTTGTAAATAATTGGAAAATAATTAATAAAGCCTCAAGACTCTGTCTTAATGCAAGTTCTTGTTCCTCATCTTTGCTTACGTGGTGGCTGCCAATTTGTATATGTAAGTGCTTGTAGAAAGGTCCCCCCTGCTCCGAAGTTCCTGCTGAAAAAGAAAAATCCCACTCCTTACCCTGTTGCTCCAGTGGGTGGTGGAGCCAGAGGTTCTGTGTTCAAAACCCAGATCAAGGATCTCTTGTTTGCTTGAACCTAATCTCTTTAAGCGTAAGTTTCCCACCTATCCAACAGGGACAATAGGACCTACCACAGACTGTGCTCTTGGTGTGCTCCTAAGACCCACCTTATTTCACTTAGTCATCATGACAACACTCTGATACAGGCATCATTATTTTTATAAACTTCTCTCCTTTTTTAAAATGACAGATTAAAAATAAACTCGACATTTAGTGCATCTTGTTCTGTATTAATTGTAGAGCTAGGCATTTTCCACAGATCATTCTCTTTTATAAAGAATGAATTATTCATTTAAAGGCCAAATACACTTCAGAAATTCAAAGAAATATTTGAGGAGTAGCCATGATTTTAAAGTGGCTTTTAAACTGCATGTTATTTCTTCTTCTATTTGTAGATAAGGTCAGTCTCCAGATTGGGATGGCATGCTGCTCACCCCTGCTCTCATTCCTTGCCAAAGCAGGCATAACTAATAAATTATGGACCTCTTCCTCATAACATGGATGTGGCTTAGAATTCTTCTCAATAATTCACTCCAGGAAGCAGCTAGTAAATGATCAAAGCTGGCACTTGAGATGAAAACTATTTCTCTTCTCTACCACATGTGGATGCTTTCCTTCCCCATATTGAAACTCGGGCCTTTTAAAGCATTCAAAAATTTATCTCCACCTCAATTCTGCCTGACCTTTCACTACTACCTTCAACAATTTCTAATTTTGTGTTCCTCAGTGACAACAGAAGCACTAAATATAATTTTGAATACGGATACACCAACTTGTTGATGACTATAATACTATATATGGAACTGAAGCAAATTTTTCTACCTCATCTGCAGATTCTACATGATGACCATTGTTGGAGGTTTCACCTTTTCTGTGGAAATCATGCAAAACCAAAGCTTTGTAAATGAGTTCGTCCTCCTGGGGCTTTCACAGAATACAAATATTCAGAAAATAGTGTTTGTTGTATTTTTGTTTGTCTATATTGCCACTGTTGGTACCAACATGCTAATTGTAGTAACCATCCTCAGCAGCCCTGCACTACTGGGGTGCCCCATGTACTTCTTCTTGGCTTTCCTGTCCTTCCTAGATGCATGCTTCTCCTCCGCCTTCACCCCAAAGATGATCATGGACTGCCTCTATGAGAGGAAAATCATCGCCTTTGAAGGCTGCATGATACAACTTTTTGCTGAACACTTCCTTGCTGGGGTGGAGATGATTGTCCTCACAGCCATGGCCTATGATCGTTATGTGGCCATTTGCAAGCCTTTGCATTACTCTTCCATCATGAACCGGAGGTTCTGTGGCATTCTGATGGGGGTAGCCTGGACAGGGGGCTTCTTGCATTCCACGATACAAATTCTCTTTACTTTCCAGTTGCCCTTCTGTGGTCCCAATGTCATTGATCACTTCTTGTGTGACTTGTATCCATTACTGGAGCTTGCCTGCACCGACACTCACATCTTTGGCCTTTTTGTGGTCATCAACAGTGGGTTTATCTGCATCATAATCTTCTCCTTGTTGCTTGTCTCCTATGGCGTCATCTTGCTCTCTCTGAGAACTCATAGTTCTGAAGGGCGAGAAAAGCTTCTCCGTACCTGCGTGGATTTCACTTGCTGTGTGGTTTGTTCTTTGGCCCATGCATTTGTATTGCAAATCTCCTCTTTTCCCCTTCGCAAAATGGTGCTAATTTTCACCATCCTATCCTTTGTCAATCCTTTGATTTAAACCTTCAGGAAAAGAAGGAAAACGTGGGAAAGTATGGAAAAATTGGTGGTTTTTGATGAAAATAAAATAAAACATTTTTATGCAATCAAGGTTAAGAGTAAAAAAGTCAAATAAGTTTTGGAAAAATAGGAATACATTTACAGAAAAGGTATACCCTGTTTAACAAAAAGCATTGAGTGGACCAGAAAATGGTTTTCACCCTAAATTCACCATAACTCTGATTGGCAGCCCATATCCTTAAATTAATTAAAGAACATGAATTATGACTAGAAATCTAATAATCAAAAAGAATGACAAGAGAAATTGCCTTAAAATCTTGCATTCATCATGCTTGAAAAACCTGATTATGGAAGGAAATCATATCTTGAAATAAGGAAGTAAATTTGTCGAAACTATGCCATGGAAAAGTTAATTGGGACCTGATTCAGCAAGGAGGAAAAAAATAACCAAGATTCAGAAAGACAGAACAGAGGTTTTACTGACCTCATTTGTGGTTTCCATGACTGCGCATTAATGTGGCCATTACACTGCTGCATTACTTGAGTTAAGCAGTGATTTCTGAGAATAGAACTGATTGGCCAGTTCCTTTCAGAGAGACCCCTGTCAGGTACACCACCCTATACAACCTGCTAAGGAGAGGAAGAAAGGGAAGATTCACAGGGACGTTAGAAGTATACTCTATTCAAGCACAGCTAAGGAACACTTGAAGACCAATACTAGCAAACCAGTAGCAAGTGTAGATGTAGAGCTACTTCCCCCTACGGAGGAATAGAAGCCAGAGGCACCAGAAGAAAAAGAAGATTCAATTTCGAGGTTACTTTTCAGTTTATTTGGTGGTTTGAGTTTTCTTCGACTGTATACTACGTTAAATAATTCTATTGAAATATTAAAGAAGAGATCATTCAAATGTAGACCCATCTTGTAAGTCATTCCCATAGTTTAGTTTGTTAATCTTAGGTCAGAAGCAGTGATAAGAACAAAATTTTAAAAACAACTGAAATGTCATTTTATGTACAGAGGAATAAAGAAAGAATTACAAGAGACTTCTCACCAGAAACTTTGTAAACCAGAAGACAACGGAGCAACATCTAAGTGAAACACAGGAAGAAAAATGCTGCGTGATCGCACTTACTCGTAGAATATAAAAATAAAAAAATGAATACACAAAGATAGAGAATAAAATATACCAGGGCAGTTAGGTAGGAGAGGGGAGGAAGTGGAGAGATATAGATTGAATGTTACAAAGTTGCAGATATGAAAGATGAATAAGTATATAAATATAATGTGCAACATGAATACTATAGTTAATAATATTGTATTGTATTCAGGACTCCTGCTAACAGACAAGATTATAGGGGTTTATACAAAAAAAGTAGGGAGTAACTACGTGAGATGATGGTTATTTTCTGGATTATGGAGGGAAGATGGCCAACTAGAGTCAGGGCTTGTCGGGCCTTCCTGGAGGAGGAGTTGAGGGTTGCACTGAGCGGAGTGCAGGAGCATTGCTGATTGGGATTGGACCACGGGGGTCTGACACCAGAATAGTCCAGGATGCCACCGGTAGGAACTGAGCAGCTGAGAGACAGGAGGATGGAGGAGAAAAGTTGGCAGGAACCAAACCAAATCAAGGGAGTGCCGGAGACCAGGGAAAGGGGAAGGGATATTTTTTTCCTCTACCCCTACTGGGCTGCCTTGGGCCTGCAGCAGAACACAGGGCTCTCATACTGGGGGCTGTGCCATGATGAACCAGAGAATCAGCATCCCTGCATCTGGATGACCCATTCTCTGCACCTTCTACAATCCTGGAACCCCAGAAATTAATGTTGGCTCAAGCTGCTGGTTACCTATAACCGCATCTACCCCACAGCAACAGCCAAAATGCATTGCCAGAGTGTTGGGCAGGGGGGAGCGTGTTCCTTCCATGCCCCTGCTGAGTGACTGGGCTTGGGAAGTGCCCTCCTCTGACCCCATGATGAGTGACTGGACCAGAAAGTGCACTCCAGGCCAAGCCTGCACTGAGGGTCTGGGCCCATTTCCAGCGGTGGGGAGTGCACACCTGGTGAGCCTGCCTCTAACAGGGTGGCTTCGGAGAGGAAGAGGGCAGACAGGTTTTCGCCCCCCAGCCCGAGAGCAGTGCAGAAAGACTGTGACCCCCCTCCCCACCATCAGAGCAGCCACTGGAAACCTCTGTGCTTGGTGGCCCCCTTTCAGTGCAGGGGGCACGTCTCTGTCCCAAGCCTGCAAAGTAATGCTTGGTGAGTCCATCTGCAAAAGGCACAGACAGCAGGGCATGGTGATGTGGGGGACAGGTCACAGATGCAGGATCAGGTTGGCAAGTGAGACTCCGTCTCCATTGGGAGGGTGTGGAGGTGCACAGGAGAGTAGGGATCTGTAAGTGTGCCCCCCCTTGGAGAACCACCATACCAGAGTTTGCTGAACTAGCCCCTCCCCAAGAACCCTCATATTGAAGTTTGATGAATCAGCCCCTCCCTCGGAGAAACACCAGATTGGAGTTTGATGAATCCAGGAGACTCAATTTGCATAAGTACTGGTTCCCATAGCAACCAAATGCCTCTGGTGCCACAGGCTGAATCGGAGCAGCTGCCCCCACCACCACTCCTTTAAAAGGGAGGTCAGCTGGATCCAAGAGCTTCTTGAGTGGACAATATCCCCCTAGGGGTAGAGTCCCTGGCAGAGTTTTCTGGGGATAGAGAGCATACTCTCTGGGTGAGCAGGGCCACATAAACCCCTCCTGGGCAACTAAACCCAGAGACAGAAAACTGAATTTTAACCCCTGCATATCCCTTAACAACATCTGAGGGGACTGAGGGCAGGCTCACCCAACCTACCCCACCCAGCCTCCCTTCTCATCCCCCACCCGCCCCTGCTGAGGTGGTGAATAACGGACTCACCTGGAAGTCCCAGGCCCCACCCACCACCAGAGGCATCAGAGTCCTCCCTCCCGAGGAACTAGAGCTGATCACAGGACCTAAAAACAACATTGCAGCTTGTTCCTTCTGGCAAGTACCACCTACTGACAGGAAGGTCAAACAGCATGACCCTTTACTGCATCTACTGACTCATCACACAGGGTGTGGTCAGTTCTCACCCACAAGCCCCACCTACTGGCTAAGTGTTTAAACAGGGAGTGTCATTATCTAAACAAAAGAAAATCAAAAGTAAGAGCAACTCCTGTTCCAGATGAGAAGGAACCAGAAAAGAACTCTGAAAATATGAAGAATCAGAGTGAAAGGTCACCCCCAAAAGGGAACATCAGTTCCCTAGCAATGTATACCAACCAAAAGCAGAATATAGAAATGACAGATGAAGAATTTCAAGCATGGATTGTAAGGAAATTTAATGAAATACATCACAAAATAGAAATCCAACACAAAGAAACCACAAAAACAATACAGGAAATGAATGAAAAATTCACTAAAGAAATTGAAGTATTAAAGAAAAATCAAACAGAACCCCTGGAATGAAAAATTCCTTTAAGGAATTATAAAACACAGTGGAAAGCTTCAAGAACAGGTTAGATCAGGCAGAAGAGAGAATCTCAGAGCTTGAAGACAATACCCTCCAATTAAACAAGTCAGTCACAGAAATAGACCAGAGAAGCAAAAAGAACAAGCAAAGCCTACAACAAATGCCATCTTATGTAAAAAGGCCTAACATAAGAATCATAGGCATCCCTGAAGGGTGAAGAAGAAAATGCACAAGGGTTGCATAATCTATTCGAGGAAATAATTGAGAAAAATTTCCCTGGCCTTGCTAGAAATTTAGATATGCAGCTACAAGAGGCTTATAGGACTCCTGGAACACTCAACACAAAGAGGAATACACCACGAGACACTGTCATCAGACTAGCCAAAATAAATACAAAAGAGGCACTCTTACAAGCTGTGAGGCAAAAGCAACAGGTAACTTACATAGGAAAACCCATCAGACTAAAAGCTGATTTCTCAACTGAGACCCTCCAAGCCAGAAGGGATTGGGGCCCCATCATCAGTGTTCTCAAACACAATAATGCCCAGCCTAGAATTTTGTGTCCTGTAAAACTAAGTTTCATATATTAAGGGGAAATTAAATCTTTCCCAGAGAAGCTAGCACTGAGGCAACTTATCAGGCAATTTCCTGACCAGCAGGAAATTCTCAGAACTGCCTTATTCACAGAGCATCACAAGAAACACTTACCAATAAACTTACCCAAAACCAAAGATTGATGGACAGATACTACAATGGCTCAAGAGATAAAACAAAACAAAGAGTTCAACTTAACAAGATGAACAAAACTCCAACCCACTCATCAATTCTCTCAATAAATGTGAATGGCTTGAACTGCCCACTGAAGAGACAAAGACTGGCCGAATGGATAAACATACACAAGCCAAGTATCTTCTGTCTTCAGGAAATGCATCTAACCCACAAGGATGCCTACAGACTCAAGATGAAGGGATGGAAAACAATTTTCCATGATAATGGAAACCAAAAGTAAGCAGGAGTAGCAGTTTTCATAGAAGATAACTAAATCTTCAAATGAACAAAAGTAATGAAAGACAAAGATGGTCACTATATAATGGTAAAGGGAAAAATTCAACAAGGAGACATAACAATCATAAATATTTACACACCTAACACAGGAGAGCCCAGATTCATAAAGCAAATCCTTCTTGATCTAAGCAAAATGATAGACAGCAGCACCATAATAGCCAGGGACTTCAGCACCCTGCTGACAGAACTGGACAGTCTACCAAACAGAAAAATAAATAAAGAAACAAGGGACTTAAACAGAACTCTAGAACACATGGGCCTAACAGAATTTACAGAACATTCTACCCTAAAACCACCAAATATACTTTCTTCTCATCAGCACACAGGACATTCTCTAAGATTGATGACATCCTAGGGCACAAAACATATCTCTCCAAATTTGAAAAAATAGAAATTACACCATGCATCTTCTCAGACCACATTGGAATAAAATTAGAAATCAACTCCAACAGAAACACTCATCTCTACACAAAGTCATGGATGCTAAACAACCTATTGCTGAATAATTTTCAGGTCAAGGAGGCAATTAAGATGGAAATCAAAAGATTCTTTGAAGTAAACAATAATGGGGACACAAGTTACCAAAATCAGTGGGACACAGCTAAAGTAGTCCTGAGAGGAAAATTCATAGCCATAAATACCTATATCCAAAAGATGGAAATATCACAAAATCAAAAATCTAATGAATCATCTCAAAAACCTGGAAAAGGATGAGCAAACCAATCAAACCCAGCAGAAGAAAAGAAATAACCAAGATCAGAGCAGAACTAAATGAAATTGATAACAAAAGATGTACACAGAAGATTAATAAAACAAAAAGTTGGTTCTTTGAAAAGATAAACAGAATTGACACACCTCTCACTAGGTTAACCAGAAGCAGAAAAGAATGGAATCTAATAAGCTCCATTAGAAATGATAAAGGAGAAATTACAACTGATACCACAGAAATACAAAATATCCTCTATGAATACTATAAAAATCTCTATGCACACAAACTTGAAAACATGGAGGAAATGGACAAATTCTTAGAAACACACAGCCTCCCTAGGCTCTACTGGGATGATGTAGATTTCCTGAACAGCCCGATATCAAGTACTGAATTTGAAGCAGTAATAAAAATCCTTCCTACAAAAAAAAGCCCCAGACCAGATGGTTTTACACCAGAATTCTACCAGACCTACAAAGAAGATATGGTGCCTATCCTGCAGAAATTATTCCACAACATCAAGAAGGAAGGAATCCTCCTCAATACATTTTATGAAGCCAACATCACCAAAGCCAGATAAGGACCCGAAAAGAAAAGAAAACTACAGACCAATATCCCTATGAATATTGATGTAAAAATTCTCAATAAAATACTAGCATAATTGAATTCAGCAGCTCATCAAAAAAATAATCCATCATGACCACATGAGGTTCCTCCCAGAGATGCAGGGATGGTTCAACATACACAAATCTATAAATGTAATCTATAACATAAACAAAAGTAAAAACAAAAACCATATGATCCTCTCAATAGATGTATAAAAAGCATTTGATGAAATTCAGCACCTTTTGTGACAAGAACGCTTAACAAAATAGGCATAGATGGGACCTACCACAAAATGATAAAAGCCATATATGACAAACCCACAGCCAACATCATACTGAATGGGGAAAAATTGAAAGCATTCCTGCTTAGAACTGGCACCAGACAGGATACCCTCTATCACCACTTCCATTCAATACTGTGCTAGAAATCCTTGCCAGAGCAATCAGACAAGAGAAGGAAATCAAGGGCATCAAAATGGGACCAGAAGAGGTCAAAATATCACTCTTTGCAGATGATATGAATTTATATCTAGAAAACCCCAAAGACTCTGCCATGAGATTACTGGAATTGACTAATAAGTTCAGCAAAGTCTCAGGATACAAAAATCAATGTACACAAATCAGTAGCATTCATATACACCAACAACAGTCAAACTGATAACCAAATCAAAGACTCAATACCTTTCACAATAGCAACAAAGAAAATAAAATACTTGGGAATATATTTAACTAAGGAGGTCAAGTATCTCTACAGGGAGAGCTATGAAACACTAAAGAAGGAAATAGCAGAGGATGCAAACAGATGGAAAACTATACCATGCTCATGAATCAGCAGAACCAACATTCTTAAAAGGTTTATACTACCCAAAGTGACCTAAAGATTCAATGCAATCCCTATCAAAATACCAACAGCATTTTTCACAGATATAGAGAAAATAATTCTACACTTTGTATAGAACCAGAGAAGACCTCATTTAGCCAAAGCAACCTTAAGCAAAAAGAACAAATTGGGAGGCATCAATCTACCAGACTTCAAGCTATACTTACAAGGCTATAGTAACCAAAATAGCATGGTACTGGTGCAAGAACACAGATATAGACCAATGGAACAGGATTCAGAACCCAGTCATAAAACCATCCTTATATAGCCATTTGATCTTTGACAAAGCAGACAAAAACATACACTGGGGAAAAAATCCTGTTCAATAAATGGTGCTGGAAAATTGGATAGCCACATTTAGAAGACTAAAACAGGATCCTCACCTCTCACCTCTCACAAAAATCAACTCACAATGGATAACAGACTTAAACCTAAGACATGAAATCATAAGAATTCTAGAAGAAAATGTTGGAAAAACTCTTGTAGAATTGGCTAGGCAAAAATTTATGGAAAAAAAAAAACCCCAAAACAAGCTCAGCAACAACAAAAATAAACAAATGGTACCTGATCAAATTAAGAAGTTTCTGCACAGCCAAAGAAACTATTGCTAGAGTGAACAGACAACCTACAGAATGGGAGAAAATTTTTGCCTGCTATACATCCAACAAAGGACTAATAACTAGAATCCTTGTAGAACTCAGGAGAATCAGCAAGAAAAAAACCAAACAACCCCTTTAAAAAATGGGCAAAGGACATGAACAGAAACTTTTCAAAAGAAGACAGCTAGAAACATGAAAAAATGCTCAACATTTCTAATCATCAGGGAAATCAAATCAAAACCACAATGAGATACCCCTTAACTACAGTGAGAATGGCTTATATCAAAAAGTCCCAAAACAACAAATGTTGGTGCGGATGTGGAGAGACAGAACACTTATACTTATACATCGTGGGACTGCAAACTAGTACAACCTTTATGGAAAGTAGTATGGAGATACCTAAAAGAACTAAAAGTAGAACTACCATTTGATCCAGTAATCCCACTGCTGCGTATTTACCCAAAGGAAAAAAATACATTCTATAATAAAGACACCTGTACTGGAATGTTTATAGCAGCACAATTCAAAATTGCAAAGATGTGGAAACAACCCAAGTGCCCATCAATACATGAGTGGATTAAGAAAATGTGGTATATGTATACCATGGAGCACTACTCAACCACAAAAAACAATGGTGAACTAACACCTCTTGTATTATCCTGGATGGAACTGGAGCCCATTCTTCTAAGTGAAGTATCTCAGGAATGGAAAAACAAGCACCACAAATTGATACTAATTGTACTCACCACCAAATTGATACTAATTGATCAATTTTTATGCACACATATGGAAGTAACATTCATCGTGGTGTCGGGCAGGTGGGGGGGTAGGTAAGGATGGGTAAATTCACACCTAAGGGATACAGGGCTCACTATCTGGGAGATGGGCACACTTGTAGCCCTTACTCGGGTAGAGTAAAAGCAATACATGTAACCTAAACATCTGTACCCCCGTAATACTCTGAAATAAATAAAAATTTAAATTTAAATTTTAAAAAAATATATTTTCTAAATTAAAAAGAACAGTTTCTGGACTATAGAAATAATTCCATTCTGTATAAGCATATCAAAACATCACATTGTACACCTTAAATATATACAACAAAAATAAAAATTAAAAAATGATCAAACAAATATTGTCCTCCTAGAATCAATATTCAGCAAAAATATCTTTCAAAAAGAAAGGTGAAGTAAAACCTTTCAGATATACAAAACTCAAGGAATTCGTCAGCTCCAGATGTCACTACAGGAAATGCTCAACAACTCCATTGGTCACAAGGGAAATATTAATAATTCTAGATGGAAATCAGGATCTACTAAAAGGAACAAAGGCCACCAGAAGTGGCAAATGTATGTGTAAATACCAATAATATAATTTCTATGTCAGCAGAAGTCAACATTGACTTATTTTCCCTATTGTAAAATAAGTTTTGTCACAAATAAAAGAATTTTCATTCTAATACTTTTCACCCATATAACAATCATCAAATACCCAAATGTAAATGTCCTCTTGATATAGCCACAACACTACCTCCTTTATCCCCCGGAAAGTTGTGTTGGCCCATTTAAAACAGCCCCAAACCAGGCTAAAAACAGAGTTTTCCTATAATTTTTAAAGCATTGTGAACTATGAGAAATATCAATTTGTCCAAAATGGCCTTATCTTAAGGAAAGATTTTACAGAATGGCTCTACACTGTGCAATTCTGCTTTGGCAGATATGTATGAATTTAGATAACTGCCCTGTCCCCTGAGACTAGAAACCATCCTCCAAAGAGCAGAAACCAGTGATCCAGGCTGTGGTGCTGGAATTGTAACATGCTCTACGTGAAAATGACACTGTGTAAGAAGAGCGCCTTTAACAATCTGTCCCATGAAAACTGATGGGAACAACATTTACAACGATAGGTACGATAAAGTGGAAGAATTTTGCTAATTATAGGAAGAAAGAGAAACAAATACTTGGAATAAAATCAGGAACAGATGATGCTGAAGACTGCTCCTGGGGCCGCAGCCACAGTTTTGGCATCTGGATTGCCTCCAGATTTAAGATGTCTTGATATCTACTTGGAGAGCATGATAAATAGACCATCTACAGAACTAATAACTGAAGGCCAACACTGTTGAGACCCTTCAGAGAAAAATAAAGGGACAAAGACTGAACCTGAAGGGAGGGGGAGAAAAGCTTATTAATAAGAGAGTTGACAATAAATTTTTTTAATTGGGATATTTGTCACACCTGTGGACAAATAAGATAAGACAGTGATATGACAAACGTGTGGATAAAGATCAATTCTCAGGACCATTTAATAAACAGTTACAGGACCAAGCCACACACCCCAGTCCCTGCTCAGATTAGGAAAACCTGGTTAAAGATAATTTCTGTAGCTCTATAACCCATTGATTAATTTGCCCTTATGAGATATTCCCACGAGGTGGCGCTCAAGTCAAATAGGAGGTCAAGTCAGAGCTCCTTGAACCTAACCAAGCTGAAGTTTCGCCTGACCCTGGAGAAATTTGTAGATATACCAAAGCCTTCAGAAAAGGGTAACAGATTGAGTGAATTTTTGAACAAGTAGTGTTTCGCCTTGTGGGTGTTACTTTAGGACCATAGTAACTGGTCTCACGTTACATTCATGACCTGGAGGTCAAGCAAGCTCTTGAAGCTGGTAGAGCATCGCCCTGCAGGGCCACAGTCCATTAATTCTCTCAATGTCCTAAGCAGCGGTCCCCAACCTTTTTGGTACCAGGGGCCGGTTTCATGAAAGACAACTTTTCCACGGACAGGGAGGGGCGGAGTTCAGGCAGTGATGCAATGATGGGGCTGCAAGTACAGATGAAGCTTCGCTAGCTCACCGCTGCTCACCTCCTGCTGTGCGCGCCCCCGCTCCCCGCCCGGTTCCTAAGTTTCACGGGAGACAATCTTTCCACGTGGCGGTGGGAGGCGGCGGAGCTCTGCAGCCCGGTCCCTAACAGCCACCGACCGGTACCGGTCCGCGGCCCAGGGGTTGGGGACCGCAGTCCTAAAGGACTATTTCACCTCTATCTTTAATACACCCTTCCTTTGCTTCAGTTTGAAGCAATGACTTTGCTTTCTACTTCACAGAGAAACCATGGACCAATCAGAAAAGAATGTCCGCAAACTCACATCACCCTGTCTTCCCACCCTGCACCGTGTGTACATAACATAGTCAGCCTCCCTGCCTGTTACCACGAATCCTGCTCCCCGTAAAGTACCTTGCTGCTATCTGAAGCCAATACCTCGCTCCTGCACCAGATCACATTTTCTCTTGTCTACATAAGAGCAATGATCTGGTAATTCTCGCTCTCTCCTTTGCAACTTTCCTCTCAACAGCACCATTTCCTTCATCATGAATACATCCCATTATTTCCCCTGTATTAAAAATTTTTTTCTCTTAACCCCACTTCTTTGCCAAGCCACTTTTCCCCATTATTTTCATTCTATTCAAAGGAAAATACTTTGGGAGAGTTTTTGTACCTGCTGTCCCTAAGTCCTTTCCCCCAGTCCATCTGAAACCTGTACTAGGCAGGACTGCCCCCACTCCACCTTAACAAATTTGTCCTGGCATTGCAAGTCACTTCCGCGTCGTTAAATCCCATGGTCAGTTCTCACTCACCATTTCACTAGATCTGTGAGCAGTATTAGGAATACTTGATTGTTCTCACTTCCTGATACACTTTATTCACTGTGTTTCCAACTTACTGTGGTTTCTTCCTTTCACTCCTACTGCACAGATCACACTTTCTCATTCTCCTTTGTGAGTCTGACTTTTTACCCTATCTCTTTTGTTTTTATTTCAGAATATTACAGGGGCAAAAATGTTTTGGTTACATAATTTGCTTTTGTACAGTTTGAATCGAAGTTATAAGTGTGTCCATCACCCAGATGGTGTGCATTGTACCCATTAGGTGTGAATTACCCCTCCCCTTCTCCCCCCTCCTGCCTGCTTGATTTCCATTAAGTTTTACTTCCATATGTCCATGTAAGTGTTGATCCATTAGTTCCAATTTAGTAGTGAGTACATGTGGTGTTTGTTTTTCCATTCTTGCAATACTTCACTTAGAAGAATGGTCTCCAGTTCCATCCAGGTTGTTACAAAAAGTATCAGTTCAACATTTTTTTAAATGGCTGAGTAGTACTCCATGGTATACATGTACCCTTACCTCTTAATATTGTACTTCCCCAGGGTTCAGTCCTGGGTCACTTCTTTTCCTCTGTCAATATATACTGCTTTAAGTATATATACTGCTTTAAGTGTATATTGACAGCCATATTAGAAATACTGCTAATATAGCAGTATTAGATACACCCAATCCCACAGCTTTAAGTGTTATGTAAATGCTGAATGCTCTCAATTTTTTAATCTCTATCTCAGACCTGGTGTACTAACACCAGACTCATATGCCTGACTGCCTGTCCAAATATCCACTTTGTTGTCTAATAAACGTCTTGAATTCAGAATGAACTCCTGATTCCACAACCCCTCACCACCACCACACCTCCATGTTTCTCTTGTGGGCTTCTTCTTCTCGGTTGATGGCAGCTCCATCCTATCAACTTCTCAACTCCAAACCTTTAAGTCACTCTGCTATGGCATGAATGTTGGTTTCCCTCCAAAATTCACATGCTGAAACTTAACCCTCAAAGTAATGGTATTAAAGCTGGAGCCTTTTGGGAGGTGATTAGGGCATGAGGGCTCCCCATTCACGGGTAAGATTAGTGTCCTTTTAAAAGGACTTGAGGAAGTGGGTTCACTCTCTTCTGCCCTTCTGCTATGTGAGACACAGAGAAGGCCCCATCTACAAGGAACAGGCCCTCACCAGACACTGAATATGCTGGTCCTTTGATCTTGGACTTCCCAGTCTCAAGAACTGTGAGAAATAAATTTCTGTTGTTTACATATTGCCCAGGGTAGATAATTACCCAGGCTAAGGTATTTTGTTACAGCAGAAATGCACTGAGACACACACTTCACTATGCTCTCGCATCCCTCACAACCAATCTGACAGGAAATTCTGTTTATCTACCTTCAAAATATACCCAGAACCTACCATTTCCCATCACCTCCACTAGCACCACCCTAGTGTGGGTCACCTTCAGTTCTCGCCTGGATCACTGAATGTCACTCCCTACCCTATTCCCCTGCTTCTACTTCTACTCCCAACTTCTCCCAGGTTGACTCCTAACACGGCAGCCAGAGTGATCTTGTTACATGCAAGGAATGCGTTGTCTCGCCTCCCAGCAAAGCTCTCCACTGGTACTGCGTGTCACTCTATCACTGCCCTCTGTATGACCTCACCTCCTCCTACTCTCTGGGTTCCTGCCTCACTGGCCGCCTTACTGCTCCTTCAAGCCAGTGCACACACTCCCTCTTCCCCTCCTCATAGCTCTCTCCTCCTCCCCCTCAACTATTTGCTCAGCTCGGATGCTCTCCATGAAGCCTTCCCTGACAATATATTTAAAGTTGCAGACTGTCTATCAGCCCTGAAGATCCTCCTTACTGTGATCCACTTTTCATCTTCCACCATATGCGTAAACTGCTAACAAAGCATGCTATCTCTTACTTGTTGGTTTATTGTTATATTTTCTCTCTCCCTCACTAGAATCTAAGCTCTATAGTGCAGGAAACTTAGTTGTTCTTTTCATTGTTTTATCCCGGGAACGTAGAAACTATGTGTCAGGCACATAGTAGTTACTCAATAATTGTGGAAGAAATCAATAAATGTCTAAAATGTATAAAACCAAAGTATGAGAAAATGTGGTATGCTTAGATCTTTGACTATGCATGGTGAGATAGATTAAACTAAAACACTTGCAGAATGTTTCAAAATTATTTCTTAGCGTTTTATTGTGTATAAATTATTTTAGACCACATGAATACAACTTTAATATTTTAAAATATTGGTTACTTAGTAAATTTGGAAAATAACTATTAGATAAAATGAATAATTTTTAATTCATTTTCATCAAAATGACTTAGAATACAAAATGTTGAAGAGGTGCCTGCACTCCCATGTTTATTGCAGCATCATTCATAATAGCCAAAATATAGAATCAATACACACACACACACACATATATATATATATAAACATACACAATGGGATATTATACAGGCTTTTAAAAAAGAGGAAATTCTATCATTTGTGACGACATGGATGAAACTGGAGAATATTATGGTAAGCGAAATAAGCCAGGCACAGAAAGACAAACACTGTACGGTCTCACCTACAAATGATCACATTTTCCAATTTTGCTTTGGTTGCCTGTGCTTTTGTGGGTATTACTCAAGAAATCATTGCCCAGATCAATGTCCTGGAGCATTTCCCAATATTTTCTTTTAGTATTTTCATAGTTTCATGTCTTAGATTTAAGTTTTTAATCCATTTTTATTTGATTTTTTGTATACAGTGAGAGATGGGGTCTAGTTTCATTCTTTTGCATATAGATATCCAGTTTTCCCAGCACTGTTTATTGAAGAGACTCCCCTTTCCCTACTGTATGTTCTTGGCACATTTGTCACAAATAAGTTCACTATAGATGTGTGGATTTATTTCTGGGGTGTCTATTCTGTTCCATTGGTCTATGTGTCTGGTTTTCTGCCAGTACCATGTTGTTTTGGTTACTACAGCTCTGTAGTATAATTTAATGGCAGATAATGTGATTATTCCAGTTTTGTTCTTTTTGCTCAGGACAGCTTTGGCTATTTTGGGTATATAGTGGTTCTATATAAATTTTAGGATTATATTTTCTATTTCTGTGAAGAATGTGATTGGTATTTTGATGGGGATTGCATTGAATCTGTAGATTGCTTTGGGTAGTATGGCCATTTTAACACTAATGGTTCTTCCAATCCATGAGCATGGAGTGAATATCTTTGCATTTTTTCTGTCCTCTTCAATTTCTTTCATCTATAGTGTTCATTGTAGAGATCTTTCACCTCTTTGGTTAAATTTATTCCTAGGTATTTTATTTCATTTGTAGCTATTATAAATAGGATTATTCTCTTGGTTTCTATTTCAGATTGTTTGCTGTTGGCCTATAGAAATGCTACTGATTTTTGTATGTTGATTTTGTATCCTACAACTTTACTGAGTTTTTTTTATCAGTTCTAATACTTTTGTTTTTTTTTTTTTGTGGAGACTTTAGGTTTCTCTAGGAATAAGATCATATTTTCAAGCAAGGATAATTAGACTTCTTTCTTTCCAATTTGGATGTGCTTTATTTCTTTCTTTTGTTTGTTTGATTTTTCTAGCTAGAACTTCCAGTACTATGTTGAATGACAGTGGTAAAAGTGGGCATCATTGTCTTGTTCCAGATTTTAGAGGGAAGGCTTTTAGTCTTTCCTCATTCAGTATGATACTAGCTGTGGGTCTGTCATATATGGCTTTTATCAGGTGAGATATGTTCCCTCATACCCGTTTTTTGTTTTTATCATGAAGTGATGTTGAATTTTATCAAATGCTTTTTCAGCATCAATTAAGATGGTCATATGGTTTTACTCCTTCATTCTGTTGATATGATGTATCACACTGATTGCTTTGTGTATGTTGAACCATCCTTGCATCCCTGGGATGAATCCCACTTTATCATGTTGAATAATCTTTTTAATGTGTTGTTGAATTCAGTTTGCTAATATTTTGTTGAGGATTTTTGCATCTATGTTCATCAGAAATATTGGCCTATAGTTTTTTTGTTGTTGTTGTGTCTTTGTCTGGTTTTGGTATCAAGGTGATATAGGACTCATAGAATGAGTTTGGAAGTATTCCTTCCTCCTCGATTTTTGTAATATTTTAAGTAGCATTGGGTTTAGTTTTTCTCTGAATGTTTGGTAGAATTCAGTATTGAAGACATCAAGTCCTGGGCTTTTCTTTGATGGGAGACTTTTTATTACTGCTGTATCTCCTTACATGTTGTTGGTTTATTCACATTTTGTATTTCTTCCTGGTTTAATCTTGGTTGTATGTGTCTAGGAATTTATCCATTTCTTTATCCATTGGTTTTCCAATTTATCAGCATATGGTTGTATATAATAGTCTCTACTGATCCTCTGAATTGCTCTGGTATCAATTGTAATCTCTCCTTTTTCATCTCTGATTTTATTTATTTGTGTCTTTTCTCTTTTTTTCTTACTCAGTCTGGCTAAAGATGTCAATTTTGTTTAGCTTTTCAAAAAACCAACTTCATTTCATTGATCTTTTATATATTTTTTGTTTCAATTTCATGTTTTTCTGCTCTGATCTTTATTATTTCTTTTCTTCTACTAATTTTGGGTTTGGTTTGCTCTTATTTTTCTAGTTACTTAAGATACATCATTAGGTTGTTTATTTAAAGCTCTTTAATTTATTTTATTTTTATTTCAAAATATTAATTAAGGGGATACAAGTGTTTTTGTTAGGTAGATATATTGTATGATGCTTAATTAAGTCAGGGTTCTTGGTGTGCCCATCACCAGAATAGTGTTCATTGCATCCAACAGGTAAGTTTTTATGCAAACCTCTGCTTCCCCCCTTCTTGGTTTCTCATGTCCTTTATATTGTTTTGTGCCCAAATGTACCCATTTATTAGCTCCTACTTATTAGGGAGAACATATGGTGTTTAGTTTTCCATTCCTGAACTACTTCACTTAGGATAATGGTCTCCAGTTCCATCCAAGTTGCTGCAAATGACATTATTTCATTCCTTTTTATGGCTGAGTAGTACTCCATGGTATACAAGGGCTGTCCAGAAAGTATCTGGCTATGTAACGTGAAAAATTATATTAATAATGGCTGGATACTTTCTGGACAGCCCTTTTATTTATACACACACACACACACACACACACCCCATATTTTCTTTATTCACTCATGAATTTAAGGGAAAAAAGAAATAAATGGAAAAACTCATGGATTGGTAGAATCAACATCATTAAAATGTCCATACTTCCCAAAGTGATTTACACATTCAGTGCAATCCCCATCAAAATACCAGTGTCATATTTCACAGATCTAGAAAAAATAATCCTAAACTTCATTTGGAACCAAAAAGAGCCCAAATAGCCAAAGCAATCTTAAGTAAAAACATACTAAATTATTAATATGACCTAAGGCCATGCAAGGCAAAGGTTAAATCACATCTGCAGATCATCAATTTGTTTAACATATAACTTTGCATCAGTATACTGTGGCTTGTCTCTGATTAATAGACTTCCTTATCTTAACTTAAAATATGTCAAGCCTGTAGACAAAGCTTTATTTCTTTAACCAATTACAAATCAAAGAATCTTTGAACCCATCTATAACCTGTAAGCCCCACTTCCAGATGTCACTCCTTTTTGGGTCAAACCAGTGTATACTTTCCATGTATTGAGTTATGATTTTCCCTGCAATCCCTATCTCCCTAAAATGTACAAAGCCAAACTGTAACCCAACTGCATTGGGACCACTTACTCAAGGCTTCATGAGTTTATGGATTCCCTATGCTGTAGTCATTCATGTTTGGCTCAGAATAAACATCTTTAAGTTATTTTGCAGAGTTTGGGTTTTTTTCTGTTAACATCACCATCCTCAGACTTAAGTCTTGTGTTTCATTTAGATTTTTTTGTGGGAATACATAGTTTAATTAAGCAAATTGTTTTTCAACTGAATATACATTTTTTTAACTAAAGTATAGACCTGTTTTTCTTCATTTTGAGTAACATGTAGTACTCTTTTTAAAGAAAAAAAACTATGAACACTAGTGTTAACTTAAATGATTTATAATATAATTACAATAATATGTGTGTAGATATAAAAATTATAAGTGACTTATGCCTGTAACTTTTATACAAATGTAAAACTAAAACAAATTTACAAACACTGGTATAACATTAAAATTAAAATGAACAAAGGTAATTTGATGTTGGTTAAATTAATTAATATTAAATTAATATAGTTTCATTGTAGTAAACTCTGCCCACTACTTAGCCTTCAACCACAATGTAGCAGTGTTTGGCACCATCATAAAACAATCATATTCAGACACTGAAATTATGTGGTTATAGCTGGATATAAGCTAGTCATCAGATGACCCAGAATACACTTATAAGTATTTTGAAATTATTATTCAAAAGAAAAGAGAAAGTTAAAAATTCTTATAGAAATCAGCACAAATCTAGGCAAGAGAATACAATAGCTCATACTGGGGTGTTAGGAGAGTAGGTGAGAAAATATATCAGATTCTGGGTATGATCTCAGAGACCAAAATCGATTCCCCTTTATCAACTAAGAGGGACCCTAAGTTAAGGAAACAAACAGTACCTATGGACCCAGGGCTACTCTGGCATGGCAACCCCTTAAATTCCTCAGGCTGCAAGAAAGACCACACTCCTGCTAAACTCCCTAACAAAAGGTGCTGTCAGGCAAAGTGTCAGACCTTTACTCTGATTTACAACCCCGAGCAGTGCAACTCTGGGCAGAGGACTGGCCTCACAAACATTCTTTCCTGATAAGCAATGAGGATCTCAGTCCAGTCTCAGCCAGCTTACAGAGACTGCACACAAACCGTCTTTGTTTCCCACTGTCTAGCTTTTGATGTAAAAAGCCAAATTCCACCTCATTTTAATGCTAAAACTTTGCCCCAAAGTGAACATGGGATGTATGGCACATATATGTCTACCCCTTGTGCATGCATTCAACTTTCCTCATAAATACTTATAGATTTCCCCCAAAACCTGCTAAATATATATGACTCTATCTTGAAATACAGACTCCGTGAGGCATAAAAGCCAACCTGCCCATTCCCTCCTCAAAGAGAGAGCACGTTTGGTTCATGCTGGAGACCATCTCTTCCTGCTTTGCAAATTGGTATCACCAATAAAACACTCCTTTCTACTGTTTAGCCATCCTGGTGGTCTTTTGGACGATATGGATATACATATTGAAGGCCGACAATTGTTTTCTAATGGGTTTGATGTTAACTATGACAATACCATTTCTTTTTTACTTCAATCTTTTGGCAAGGGCAACAAAAACAACGGATATGCCCACAAAAAGCAACAGGTAGACTGTGGGGCAGGAATAATCAGCCAGTAGTTGTGAAGATGCCCGTTAGAGATACAGAGGAGGATATCAAGGAAGTATTTGAATATAGAAGTCTGGCATTCAGATGAGAAGTCTTGGTTGGAGATTTAAATATGAGACTCATCACCATAGAGAAGGTGCTTAGAGCCATATGAATCCTTCATTTAAATTTGGGCATTTTAAGGTAACATACAAAATGGAACTGATCCTCTGAAAGTTGGTGTCCTGAACTCATGTTCAGAGAAATCTCAGGTAATTTTCATTAACTGGGGGAGAAGGAGCTTCCTAATCATCCCATAAATGCCTATGCTCAGAGGAGATTCCCAAAGTAAAAGGAATCTGCTTCATCATCTCCTCTCAGTTACCACTTGTCCTTTCCCAAAATCACTTGTCTTCAAATCCTAATCCTCCCTTCTGTTTATATCAAAAGCTAAACTGTTGCAAGGCAAGTGGCTTGCTGATAATTTATGTTATAAACCAGAAAATCCCTGCCTTACCATCTATAGAACGTGCATTATGAAAGGTTTTCCAGTAAAGAATATGAGTGTTAAGTAAATATTCCAAACTTTCACTAACAGAGTTTGAGGTCCATCCATAGAATTATCCTCAAGAAGGCATGCACATGCAAAGCCTCCCAAAGTGGCCTTGTATAGGCTTATCCACCATAGTTTAGGGTTCAGTTCTCAGATCTGTAGGAAAGTAATCTTCACCATTTTCACTCCCAGAAGTGGGCTTTTATAACAAACCTCTTCATGGACTGACCCTTTTTAACTGAACTCATTAGCTAACAGTACCTGAACCAGAATATATATTTAATGAGCTGCTAGAAAATATATAAAGCAAGAACACCAAATTGTTTATTCTGGTCATCGGTCAATATCTTTCTCTCCAGGGAGGGAAGTCTTTATAGGAAGCCCAGCTACCATATGAAGTTTACCTGAAACAGATAAAATTTGATCAATGTGCATTATTGGCTGTGGGCTCAAGTGGCCATAGCCTGAAACATTCTTCCTAACACAGAAGTGTGCCTGCCTGGCAGATTGGCCCAAGTTTTGCCCACTAATCAGTGAAACATTTTCCCTTCACTAGACTGTAGCTGATACCTAATCAAAATTTTGTTTCCTTGGTATACTTGGTTTGGTATTTCTAAGCTGGGGATCTCATTCAGTGGATATCTTCACTCTTTGTATTAATTATTATGACACTAGCTTTTTTCCTTTATATGACAGTAGTGGCTATTTTAATAATTATGATATCACCCATGAGATGTTGATTTTTATAACTCTTACAATCTTATAAAATGTTTGCCAATTCACCAACCAAAGGATTTGGGCAGTGTCCATTGGCTTAAATTACTATATATATTATACACACACACCCCACAATAAACCAAAAGCAAATGTTAAAGTACACAGAAGTTATAGCTCAATACTCTGAATATGTGCATTATAACCAGAAATGTCCTTATTTAAATAGAGCAAGTTATCCATCTGCACATGTTCAAGAGAGGAATAAAAGGCCATGTTGTAAGTTTGTTACAAAAGAAAGCCAAGTTTCAAATAGGGCTTAACTAGATGATATTTATGCTCCTTTGGGAGTAAGTTTCTTGGAGTGACTTTTGGCTATTCACTGTTGAGCCAGGGCAGGAGAGATATGATACAGATTCAGTAGTGCCAGAAGTGATTGGCCAAGGAAATCAATGTCAGAAATCAAGGATAAACTATTTAACATGGAAAAGAAAAACCCAAACAAGAATAGTCTACAAAAGAGGGAGAAAAGTCATAGAAACAACAGGATCTGACTCACAAGCTTCAAAGGGTGGCAGTATCAATGCACAGAGCAGCAAGGAGGAGAGGGCTTGTGCCCCCACAAATATGGTTGTATTTGATATTCTTTCACTCTGTGTGACATTGTCTTAAAACAGACGGGTCTATGCTCATTCTGCCTATTTTGCCAGACAACCTGCTGGGAGATAATCATATTATTCACATCAGGATACAAATATTTACTCTCCTCTATCAATCCAATTTTATTTAAACTGTTACAGAATTAGCAATTGGAGTATTCCACTCTTTGTGACCTCAAGTCAGAGTTGCTTGCACCATAATTTTCTCATGGCATTTTTAACATTTGCATTTCTCAGAGTGTAAATCAGAGAGTTGAGCAAGGATGTCCTAATAGTGTAAACAGCCACCATCTTGTGCACTGGAAATGTGGTTGGAGGGTGAATGTACTTGAATAGACATGGAACAAAGGATAAGATGACAATGATAATGTGGAAGGTGCAGTGGAGGGGGCTTTCGTTCCTCATTCTGTACTCTGGTTACTTAGGGAATGTAAGATGAAAATATGGGAGATAAGAAGAATTATGAAATTCACTGTATGTAAGGCCCGGCTGTTATGCACTACGAGTAGATTGATGACCCAAGTGTCCATACAGGCAAATTTCAACAAAGGTTGCATATCACAGAAATAAGGATTGATAACATTGGGCCCCAGAAAAGGGTAATTTCAAAGCTAAGAAAATCTGTGCTGAAAAGTCAATACAAGACCCCACCCAGGCTAGATTCACCAACATGCCACAGACACGCCGGCTCATTGTTATCTGCTGGCTACAGATAACAGTGGCTTACAAATGGCCACATAGTGATCAAAGGACACAGGATGAACACAAAGATCTTCATACACCCAAAGAAGTGAACTGCAAAGATCTGGGTCATGTGCTCATTGTAGGAGATGACTTTCTTCTCAGATACAGCATTTACAATCAATCCAGAGCCATGGCTGTTGAGAAGCAAGTATCTACAAATGGTAAGTAGAAAAGGAAGAAGAATGTGGGACTCCCAAGTGTCCAGCTATATCTGATGCTCATCACAATAAGTAAATTAGCCAACAGAATAGCAAGATAGAGAGACAAGAAGTCAACAAACACTATTTTATCCTTTAGGACATACTGTGTTAACCCAAACAGGATGAATTCATTCACACTGCTATACGGCTCTATGGTTACAATGAGTGTAGAAAGAACGCAACTGAGAAATGGTT